>DF358243.1:43688-57709 GCA_000787875.1 Solanum virginianum
GGTGGGAAGCTTTCTGATTTTTTGGAATAGAAGATTTTCCATTTGAAATAGAAGCTGATTCAACCGTACCATTTTTCTTGTTTGCTGAAGGCACTTGATGATTGTGTTTTCCTTCATATGTTGTCATCACTGATTTTAGGTTATCTGGTGCCCTTTCTACATGCTTTCTTACTGGGCATCCTGCACACGTGCATTTATAATAGCTCCTATGCAACAAAGAGTTATATAGGTTCATAGTAAATAGAATCACATCATTTGAAGTTTAGTAATTTTATAAACAACAAGCATGTATGTCGAAAAATAGGTACCTAGGATTTGGATTTCCCTTTACAACTTTTTGCCCATATTTTCTCCAGCGATAGCCATCATCAACAATATCAATCTCGCTTTCTATCTGGACTACTACTCTGGGTTCTCTTGTTGTTCTTGATGACAAACTTCTCCTAAAATAAACCATCATAAATCAACAAATTTACAGAAATTAATAGGAAAAAAAGATGGATCAAGATTTAGTTTGTATAGAAACTTACGAGTGTTTTGTATTCAAAAAAAGATAAATAAAAACAGGTACCTCCTTTTGTGGTCAAATTCATTATCATTATCATCACCAAAGGAAGTAGATCTATCTTCGTCTTCATCATCACAACTAGCAAGGGTAGATGAAGGCTCGGGAGTAGTTTCAGCTGATACCAACACATTTGTATTGGCGGTTTGATGATTTGACATTAATGAATTAGAAACCTCATTTGAAACAAGTCTAACGTCTTTATTGCCTTCAAATTGCGTACTTGAGTTTGTGTTCTCCAGATGATAAGAATTTGAACTCATTGTTGCACGAGATTTATGATGATTATGTTCACCTTTGTAGATAATTTCTGTTATGTGTCCATCTAGAGAACGTTCGACTTTCTTCTTAACAAGACAATTTTGATGGGTGCATTTATAATAGCTCCTAGGAAATTCACTACCTTTAACAGTTTTCTGACCATATTTCCTCCAAGTGTATCCATCATCTGATCCATTTGAACTATTTATATTTGGATTTAAACAACAATTTACCAGCTTCATGCCACTCATGTTTTGTTGACTATTTGGTGTATCTGAATCGACTGGAGATGCTGTTGGAAATTCAAAATTATATCTACTCTGCATTTGGAACAAAAATAAAGTTTGAGAGAGCTACATTATGGATTTAATTCAAGTTATAAAATATTTCTATCGATAAGAAGAAGACATTTTTTGTATAATGATTTTGTAATTTTTTTTCCCTACAAACTTCAATGTTTTTGCTAAAATTGTAAATTTAATATATAAAATGGATGAAAATCATGTACATCTTTCAACTATGCTTTAAAAATGAAATGATCCCTCAACTTTGAACAACTCTTTAAAAATCAAATGACCCGTCAAACTTTGAATAATAAACATTTTTCCTCATTTATGCTAATAATAGTCCTTTTCAAAAAGATATTTTACCCATATACTATCAGCCTTTTGTTTTGCATTTTTCTCAAAAAAATATATATCTAAAATTATGTTTTTTTGTTTTAATATCTATATATTAAATTTCTTATAGAAAAATATTTGAGAAAAAATTGAAAAGTTCTAATTGATGACCATATAAATTAATGACGTTCTAAAAGAAATAAATGAGAAGAATAAGGAAATTAATTTTATTAGGAGTAATAGTAATGAAAATTCTCATGTCACTTTACACATGTAAAAATAAGAAGTATAATAACTTAAACATATCGCAGTGCAAGGTAATATATTTTATAAAACAAATTCTAAAAATTATTTTTCAGAAATAGCATTTTTATCTCTATGAGATAGTGATAAGGTCTGCGTATAATTTTATCTTCCTCAGACTTCACTTGTGGGATTCTACTAGATATGTTCTTTTTGTTGTAAATTCTAAAAATTGTTTATATTATGATACTTTAAGTTATAAGTTAAAAGATATTTATTAATGACAATCAGAACTCATTTATTAATATATACGAGGCATAATTTTAAATATATATAATAAATTAATTATTTTGCAACAAATATAGTCATATTTTATTTACATAAAAAATAGCCAAAAATTCACAAAAATATACGGTGATTATACAATATAGATTGCCAAAAGTTATAGAAAATATGTACCGGCTATACAACATGGAATACTTATATATGAGTTATACACTAAATATATATATTATGATAATCAAAATCATAATGTAGTTTGATTATACATAACTATATAGGGAATGACCTTTTTTTTTTAATAATTACTTTAGCCAAATGACTATATATATATTATGATAATCAAAATCATAATGTAGTTTGATTATACATAACTATATAGGGAATGACCTTTTTTTTTTAATAATTACTTTAGCCAAATGACTATATATATATTATGATAATCAAAATCATAATGTAGTTTGATTATACATAACTATATAGGGAATGACCTTTTTTTTTTAATAATTACTTTAGCCAAATGACTATATATATATTATGATAATCAAAATCATAATGTAGTTTGATTATACATAACTATATAGGGAATGACCTTTTTTTTTTTAATAATTACTTTAGCCAAATGACTATTTACTGTAATTATCCCTATAAGTAATAGAGAAGTGAAAGTTAAATATGCACAAGATTCATGTACTACATATACATAATTAATGCATGTAATTCAAAAATAACAGTTATAGATTAAAATTTGTGGCAAATTTATAGAAGGATATAACGTTAAGGAACTTAAATAAATATTTGATTAAAAAAATATCAAAAATAAAATATATGTATTATTGATAGTTGGCAAATACCTGAGGCTGGGTGTTTGCGGAAGATGGCAATGAGTATTGTTCTTGGTTGATCATAATTGAGAAGGGTTGAAAACTTCCAGTAGTTGGAGATTGTGGTGCCTAATTAACAAGAAAACAACAAGGATTAATTAGTTGCATGTAATATAAGTTCAATTAGATTAACGCTATTACTATTAATTATACCTCAATACAATTGAGTAGAGTGGAAAATAAAATTTCCCCACAAGATTTTTTCCTGGTTTTTAATAAGCGCAAGTTCATACCTTTTGCATTTTACTTATTTTTTACTAGATAATTAGTGAACAATAATGATATATTCAGTGAAATTTTATAAAAAAGATACAATATACAAACTTATTAATAAAAAGATTATTTTTGAAATATTACTAAAACAAACAAACAAAAAAATGTTTAGTGACAATAATTATTCTTTTAGCATCAATATTTGTTACCTCAAAAATATTTAGTAGCAATTGTGTTAATGTCATTGCATTCAAAATTGGTAAAACTTTTAATCACATCTATATATATAATAAAGGAGAGTAATTTGCAATGTGGATAAGCCAAATGGCAAACTATTTGAAAGTCATTTGCTAATTTTAAAACAAAGTTAATAAATATTTTATACAATATTTGAATTAAAGGATAGAATGTATTTGAATGTAAAAATACATAATATTTTAAAAAAGATTTTTATTAGCTTAAAAATAGATATTTATTGGTTGAAGAGTTCTAAATAAATCCTTACTATTTTATAAATTTATCATATTCAGATGTTTTAAAATAAATTTAAATATATTTGATTTAAATTTTAAATTAAATCATAAAAAATAGAAATATTATTTTAGTAGTAGTAAAAAAAATATAGAAAAAACAATAAACAAAAGAAAAAAAGACAAAAGTAAAGAAGACAGGAGGGGGAGGAGATATTTTATTAATTTCAAATATTTCTCTCAATTCAAATATATAGCTTATAGAAAAAATATCATAGTATTTTTAAAAATAAAAGATAAGGAAGTATAACAAAAAGATCTACTTTTAAAAAAAATTGAAATTTAAATTCAAATTTAAATAAAATTTGAATTGTAATAGAATTGTAACTTCTTAGCCTCTATTATATATAATTCTGAAGTGATTTATAAGTGGTATTTTGCACTCTATTATGCACTTTAATGGTATGCATATAGTATTTTTGCGTTCCTTTTTGAGTAGCTCCTTAGTATAAAAAAATTGAATAGATAAAGTATTTTTAATTATAACAAGCAAAGTCTTAGATTGCGTAAACCTACATGATTAAGATCTCAACAAATAATAACACATTAAAATGTAAAAACTAAATAACATAAATATAAATTTCAACATCCTATATATTAAAACAAAAAAAGAAGAAAACTCAAGATTAAATCAAACTAACGAAAAATAATTAAAATAAAGTACAGAAAAAAGAATAAAGAGGAGGGTTGGGGATACTTTGAACAAATTTTGAGAATATAGTGAAGTAGTTAGATGATATAATGTACATGATTGTTCATAAAATTTAAATTGAAGAGACGAAAATAATAAAATAAAAATTTATATTTAACAACTAACGAGTAAATAAAATAAAAATATCTATTTTATATTAGTTAGAAGAATATTTGATAACTAAATTAAACCAAAATATATATAAAATATAAAAGTTACTTGATAATCACATAATTGTTGTCTCTAACATATAGAGTTAGTTATAGGGAAGTGGAAGAGAAGATGGGGTGGGGGAGGGAAGGGTGCAAGGAAGGGGGGTACATTTCAATGAGAATCAATACAATACTTGAAATAATATGATTTACCATGTTTAAATAAGATAATACAATTTAAGATAATTAAAAATAATAGTTAATATTATTCTCGCACTGCGTGAGTATGTATACTAGTTTACATATATAGAATGCTAGTTATGAATAATCATATTTATTATTGCCACCAAATATAGAATCAATTATATTATTGCCACTAAATTCTTTATTTATTGTCATAGATCATGGACTTAAGTACAATAAATCAGAATAGTTATGAAAAGAAAAACGGAGTGTTGAGCATTTAGCAAAAAATTAAGGACCCGCAACTTTTGAAGAGGTCACCAACCACCCAAATCACTGTAGCAAACTCTCGCTTTACTCAATATATAGCACTTATCCTCTTTCAATCAATAAAATGAGATACTCATTAAATAAAAATAATTAGTTCTTCATAATAAGCGCATAATAATATAAACTAATAAACTATCTATTAATTTTTTAAAACTATAAATAAAATTAAACTTTTATTATTAATACTATATTGAGCAAGAAAAAAGGGAGGTAAAGAGTAATAAAGTGGATTAATATTAAAATTTAAATTTACACAAAATAAATCTTTTTTATCAAAGATAAAAAGAATAAATAATATGAAAAAAATATTAAATTAAGATAGCCACAAAATTTGTATAACAGTATCACAAAATCATGATAACATTCACATTTCAAGAATTTGTTAAAGAAGAGAAATATTGAGAGAGAGCAATTATTACTCTCAACTTTTTTTTGGAGCCAATCTAAAATAATAATAATTTTTTATTTTTAATAATAATTGAACTTTTAAATCTTTGTACTAACTACACAAATATCAAAGAAATATTTTGACTAATTTTATTAGAAAATAAATAAATTACTTTCTGAAATTTCATGTTCAATAGAATACCATCACATAAGGTAAAGATGAAAGGAGTACCTGTGAAATGGGGAGCATAACAGGAGAGTCAAGCAATGCTGCCGGAGTTAATCCTGGCGGTATTGTCAAAAAAGTTTCCCTTTCCGGTGGCGGCAACGTCGCCGGAGTACTAATGCTAGAAGCATTGAAACCACAACGTTGGGCAATGCTACGCTTATTATTGTTGGAAAAATTTTCACCTAATTGACAATTCCACTCATCAATAGGATAGCCATTCCCTTCCATAATTCAAAAAGAAAAAAGAAATATATTTTTTTACATCTTTGCATAAACACTACTGAAAAAATAGAAATTAGTTACAAATAAATTTTATAGCTAAATAATAAAATTCATTTCTAATTTTATTCAGTGGTAGCGACCAATTAGTAATATATTATCAAAAAATTATATTAGTTATAAGCAATTTAGCGACAAAATTATAGCTAACTTTAATTTTTTAAAATTATAGTTAAATAATCGCAGTATCAATAAAAATACCAAAGACCATAACTAAAATTAGGGTTACATTCCCAGGATTGACACACAAAAAACTAAAAAATCAAGAAAAAATGAACATGCATCACTCCAAAAAAAATTTTAAAAAAAACTCTCAAGGATTCTTCATGTAATTTTCGTGAAGAACCCTAATAATGATTTTCAAACAAAAAATAAGAAGCTTTTAACATATGTATATATATATATATATATATATATATATATATATATATATATAAAATATCTCACACTCCACTAAATGGATCTCAAACTCCACTAAATGAAGTGTTTATTTTGTTGAGAAAAAGATGAGAGAAGAGTATTGATATATTAAAAATAAGTGGCTTCTATTATTCCTGTTTGACAGTTGTGTTGAGAGAGTGTGATGCACAAGTTTTTTCTTTGTTTTGTGTTCTTATTTTTTGTTTATATTAAGGAGAAAATCTTGAAATTTAGGTTGCATGGTGGCTTTGGAGTTGTTTGGCTAGCTAGAAATTTGGCATGTGTATGGTTTGGGAGCAAAATCAGAAAAAGAGATTTTAGAAAATTGCGGAAGATAATGACACGTTTAAGAATCTAAATTGTATTTAAAAGAGTTAATTTGTTACCCTAAACCGCGGTTTAAGGCTCAAGATTGGTCTCACTGTTGGTGTTAGGTAAAACAATTTCTTTAGTCACAAGGCTATTGAGATAAAAGGAATTATTTTAATCACCAGGAGTCGTTAGTGTGTGTGAGAATAATATTGAATATAGTGTATTAGTCATGTTGAGATTATTTAGTATGTAGTGTTTGATTTGGTGTATTAAAAAAAATATTTTGTTTAGTATGTACCCTCCACAGTTTTAGCTGGAAAATGAGTAACATCTTAAGAGAGATTTGAGGGGTTAGCTATGCCATTAATCAATCTAATGTATGTGTTAGAATCCTTTGTATTATTAATAGGCTAAACAACCCTTAAACTTGCCTCTAAATTTCATTTTGGCACTCCATCTAAACATTGTTCTATTTTAACCCTTCAACTCTAGCTTTTATGTTCCACTTAAATACAAAATGTTGACTGGACAAATTGTTGTCATCTCACCTCTACAAGTCGCGTGAGAAATCCATTACCCTTAATATTTGGCATTTTACCTAGTTATTTTCTATATCTCCTCTTCACTATTTATTCCTTCATCAACTCATCTATTTATTTTCTTCCACAACTCTTCCTTCCTATTTAATTGTTCATAACGCACACAAAGATATCGGACCATGTCAATTAATAACTTTATTTGTAAAGATCATTCCAGCACAAAAACTATCCAAAAAAAAAAACTCATTCTAACCATACCTAAAATCACTAAACCTATAATGAGTCCCAGTTGAATTCAAAATTCCACAACAACTTCAATACCAACAAACACCATTAAGTCTAGCCATAAAAAACGCTAGCTCCTAAATAGTTGCACCAAAATAAGAGTGAGCTATTTGAAGTTCAAGTTATAGCTCTAAATGATTTCATAAAAATAAGAGCGACATTCGTCATATTTGCAAAATATATACTGCATAGTGTTTCCAATTCCTTGAAATAATGGAGATGTGCTTGTTTGAGTAGAGGATCCCAAGTTCTTTGTTATTCTCCACCGTTGAAGTTGAGAAATTGACCATGCATTTTGGCCTTTTCATTTGAGACCTTAAGCTTTAAACCCAAGTTCTATATTTGTTTTCAATGCATCTTTAAATGTACCAGGAGATATCACTCTCTCATATGCAACTATACCAGGCTCTAAAGTGACAGATCCATCAAATGTGTTTAGTATTAATTAAGAAACTTCATTTACAACTTTTAAGAAAAAGGATTATAATGACAACTGAATAACGATCTTCAATAACTTACATTTAAGATTGTTCTTCCACTTTCAATATCTATGTATATTCCAAAACTAATAGAAGTTTTGACTTTTTAGTTCTTGATGTTGGTTCATTGCTTTCATTATTTGTTGGTTGAACATTGCCTCTTCCCCCTTTCCCTCCTCCTCCTCTTCCTCTTTCCCTTCCTCTTTCAGTAGCATTTGTTAGAAAAATATCCTCCAACTACAACTCCTATATCTCTTCCCCTGCCTCTTACCGTAGATTAACTTTGATGATTATTTTTTTCACAACAGTTGTGTCAAAACACATTGAAGGTCGATTAATATTCTGAGAAGATTTATCTAGATGGTACCATTAGTAGAGTTGGTTGACTTGATTGAGCAAAATCGATTCTGGGCTAATAAATAAGAACACAATCAATTGAATTCAAAAAGATAAATGTAAAGTAAATTCAACAATAATATAAAGTAACAATTACCACTGATTTACAAGTAGATTTGTTATGACCCAATTGATGACATCTTGAACAAGTCATCTTCACCCCTTTCTTTGACAACTTGCCATATTTTTTCCTTGGTTCATCCTTTTGTTTTCTCCTGCATCTTTTAGGTCGTCCTGGCATAGGTTTTACTTTAGGAGGTTTAATAGAAGAATTGTTGGATTCAGGCCACGTTTTCATGTTAGGAATAGGTTGTATGAAGTATTGATAAGCATTTAGGAATACTTCTTGTTTGTACTAATCATCAATTTCATTCTCAGGTTCTAGATCTAAGTAATAGAAGGCACATATAGCGTGAAGACATAGAATTCCTCTCAATTGCCAACTTTTGCAAGTACAAGTTCTTCTTACTTGGTCAACAATAAACCTAGTATCACTCTCATCAATCTCAATCCAGAATACCCATTCCATAATACTTTACACCTCCTAGAGATATCTTTGTTTTCTTCTAAAATTAACCTTGCACTAGGGAAATATATGTTATCCAAGTTTTGGCGAATCTCGTCATCTTGATATGCCTATTCATAATCTTATGTCTGATTTCTTCTAACATAGCAATAATTGACTTATGTCTAGCACTGACTATGCAAGAATTAAAGGTTTTAGACATGTTTTTTCAACAACATCATATTTAGAAGATATAGAAAAGAAAGTCCTGCACCAAAATTCTTTATTGTATGCTAATAAGTCTTCACAAATTCCTTCATTAGGTTTTGCAAGTTTTCCAAGTTCATCCTTCAATTTCACTTCATATGAGGCCTTAGCACATAGCCAAAATTGCTTCCTTCTTTCATCTCCTTTCCAATTTATGGACCAGTTAGACCATATATATCTAGCACATTTTATGTTCTCTGTATTAGGTAAAAACTCTTGAATAGTTGTAGTTAGACCCTATAAAATATAAAAATTAGAAAAAATTTAATAGATTATATAAAGTAGAAAAATAAGTTCGTCGTAAATATAAATAACTAAAGAGAGAGTGCCTTTTGACAATATGACATTATCGTTAAGTCCACACCATCTCCTAATTCCAAATATGAAATTGAATATTCGATGAACCAAGTGTAAGAATGTTTAGTCTCTTGATCAACAACAACCCATGCTACGGAAAACATCTCATTGTTCCCATTTTTACCAACGACAACTAGTAACTCACCTTTACAAAATTCCTTCAAGAAGCATCCATCAAGTCCGATAATTTTCCTAATGTTAACAAAAAAATGTTTCTACATCTGTAAACTCTTAATATGAGAAAAAAGTAGAATTATCACATGTACAAATGGGAACACTTTCAAAAGACCCTTGTAAAGTAGTAGTTTTCTCCTGTGCTTCAACTTGTTCTTGAAAGTTTTTATACTTCAACTTGCTCTGTACTTCGTCCAAGAACAAGTTCTTCAATCGTTAAAAGGCAAAATCGTGTCAATTCCAGAATAAAAGTTCAAATAGCTACTACTTTCCTTACCTTTTTCACAAATTAAGTCATAGTTTTTGTCCAATTTCTTATATGTATTGAAATACAACTTAAGAACCAACATTCATTATATATACAATGGATAAATGTCAAACTATTTCAACTTAAAAAATTAGGACATCAAAATGGTTTCTTAGGATACATAGCATGCCTCATTACGAAAAATATTTTTTAAAAGACAAACATCATTCCACATAATAAAGATATTCTACAAGGCTGTCAGACACACAAAATATTTTAGTGTAAAAAATTTCACATAAAATGGTATGTCATCTTTCTTGTGGGAACTGATAGCTTGGTCGCCTGGTCATTTATTTGGGTTTTGTGCAATTTTTCATGTTGGGAGGCCTGTTATAGCTTGAAAAGTTCATTTTGGGTCAAAGTCCAAGTAAATAGCCTTAGAACGGAATTCTGAAAGTTCCATAATCTCCAAAATGGCTAAACTAGGCTAGAAGCATATTTGACTTAAGACCCTAGGCTTTCAGTGCGAGTTTAATCTATTTTTAAAGAATATACCTGCATTTGAGTGTTGAAGATATGATACTTGGTCTTATATGAATTCTAGTGTTGTTTTGTATGATTCCACATATGTTATTATCACTTGAGGATGAATGTTCCTGCAAAGGGGGAGGGGGGAGGATTAAATGCCCCATAAGTTGTTACGATTGAAATAACAAGCATATCTCAACAAGCCAAGTTAATATAATTTACATCGATTGTCATTATGATGTTGGGAGAAAAATGAAATTTTGGTGATTGTATCAAGGAATAACTTTATAATGTAACTTTAATTAATAGATGAGTAAGAGTCCAAGGGGTGCCTTTAATACAAAATCTTAAGTGATGAATTTATTATAAGGAAGTTTTTACATGATCTTATTAATGTAGTACTAACTTTGGAGGAGTATATGTTGCAATACATTTAGATTTAGGAGAACAAAAAATATGAAATCGAAGATCATCTATGAATCTAGTTTCTAACACAACAAACCTTTCATCAATATGACATTTGAGCAAAAGGTTATAACCATTTTACCGCAAGCTATCCAGATAAATTGGATCACCGATCCGGGTCAAAATTAAAAGGGTTTCGTGATTTGGGTCGACAAAACATTTTTTGAAGATTGAAAAAAAAAGAACAAGACGGATAGGACTACGGTCCGTGGTTAAAATCATGACTCATAATCGGGCTTTCATAGACTTCATCTGGCAGTTTTAATTAAGGGTAGTTTGGTCATTTCACCAATCCTAATTTTATACTACGTCTTTTTTGGGATTCTAAGGGCCCTAAATAACATTTTAAAGCCCTAGAAACCCCATTCATTCTCTCATTTTCCCTATTCTCAAAATTCTAAGGAAAAAGAAATACTCCCTAGAGAAGAAGAACAAGCTAACTAGGCTAGGGTTTCAAGGGGCTCTTTCTTCAAACAACAAATTTCTTCTTCCCAAGCTTACAAGATAAGTGAGTTTGATTTGTAGATCTCTTTTCACCCACAAAGTCCTGCATAATTTCTTTTACTTTTTCTTAACTTCCTTCAAGTTAATATGCATCCTAATGATGATTTTATGATACTTTATGTTATTAAATGATTTCAATGATATATGATATTTTACCAAGTATTTACATGTACTTAAGTTACGGTAAAAGACTCAAATATTTCATCCGTTAAAAGTTTGACTCATCTATGACATTACCGTTTGAGAAAAGACTTATCTATGTCATTATTTTTTTAACTTTGGTTTTGCAAAATCACTCAAACAACTTTTAATACTTTTAAATTAGAGTTTTGGATCAAATGTACTCTTTTTGCTCATTTTTTTTTCAAAAACACACGAAGAATATCAAGAACTCTCAAATTTTCAACTTATTCAAATCTTCACGAAATCACCCCAAATATCAAGAGTAGCGTTCCTCCGATCTAGATACCAAATTCAATATCATTTGAGCTAACCTAACTTAACAAGACCTACTTGGATTTTTATTAAAAAAGTTTCAAAACATTAAACTTTTTTAATGGTATAATTTCTTTTCAAAGTTTCAAAATTTGAAGAAACATTTCATTGGGTCATGTTGAATTAGGTCGAATTCGGGCTCATTAGATATGGATTTTTAGTATCTAGTTCGGTCAAACGCTACTCTTGAAATTTGGTATGATTTCGTGAAGATTTGAAGAAGTTACAAATTTGGGATTCTTGGTGTTCTTCATGTGTTCTTGAAGAAGAATGAACAAAATGAGTACATTTGAAAATCTATGACGTTTTGGACTTATTTTAGGTCCTATATGATAACTCTAAGTGTATTATTCCTCTATATACACTTAGGATTTCTTGAGAACATTGAAGAATGGAGAAAATCGAAGGTTTCGAATTCAAGTGTGAGCATCGTCAGAGGGTTGATTGTTCTTCTAACTTCTAGGTATGTAAGGCTACTTAAAGCGTTAGATTGAGTCCGTCTATGTACCCCTTTCATCTACTTGAGTCGAGTTATGAGTGATAATTAAATATCGAAAATCCTATGATTCAAATTATGAGTTTCCTTGCACTTATTTTGAGTCCTTCTTAACATGTATGAACAAATTGATGAATTGCATTGTTGTTATTATGGAATTGGGAAACTAGTCTTATACTTGGCAACATGAGCCCTAAATTGCATTATTTATAAAATTCTATATATTGATTGAATTGAGATCATAAGTCTGAATTATTTGAGTTGAGTAAATCGACCATGAGGAGTTCATATTCTTACTTTAATGTATGCATGTGATAAGCATCTAATATATTATGTGTTAGGCATGATTGACATTAGATTGAATGACCATATAAGAAGGAGTGTTGCATGATGTAAGTTAGAGTCTTGATTTGCATAGTATGACTAGTGATTCTAAATTATTGGTTATTGAGTAATTGAGTTAAGTTGTTTGAGGTAAGTTTGAGTTGATTTGCATAAATTTGTTTTAGTCTTGGAAAGAGTATTGAGTACCGAGTAGCGTAAGGGAATAACACCCCAAAACTACATTCCATTGTAAGATAATAGTGTAGTTAACTCTGGTGGCTCATGTCGCAAAAGATAGGTATTCTCTTTAGATCTGAGAGAGAGAGAGGTTGACGTCCTTTACCTTGGCAAGTTTAGGACAGGCGTAGCAATAACATCGATTTCATTGTGCATCACCAAACTCATGATGGTGGGAGTTATGTTGTTACAGAAGCTTCTAACCAACACTTGGTTGAGCATATCATCTTTTATACTAAGTTGCATAAAATTGAGTCTACTTTCAAAACATGATAATTTTAAACCTTAAACCTGCAGTTCTCATTGAGTTGAGTCATGAGTTAATGAGTTGAGTTCCGATGCTACATCATGTTATGATGCCGATGCTGTAGACAGAGGACTTCAGCAACCCAATTGTTGGAGTTAATGAGTTGAGTTCCGATTGAGTTGACTGATTAAATTTTAGCCCTTCTTGTTTTATTTAAGTCATTTTACATACCAGTATATTTCATGTACCAATGTCCATTTGGGTTTGGATCATTAATGATGCAGATAGAAGTGATAGAGGACTTCAGCAGGCGCACCATTGAGGTTCAGTTTTCTTGCCTCCAGAGTTGGTGAGCCCTTCTTGCTTCTCGGAGGAGCTTTTCGTTTCTTGTTTTATTTGAGCACTAACATTATTTCTGTTAAGGTAGCCCAGGGCTTGTCTTGACACCTTCTAGATGAGAGTAAAGGCTTCATAGATATTAAGTAAAGGTAGTTTGATTGTTATTATTTTCCAAACTTGGTTGTTGGAAAACTATTATTGTTTTGAGTTTTATTTATCTAAAATGGTGGCTTTTCTGAGTATTCTTTCGCTGTTGATATGAGGTGACGATGAGGCCAGGTGGTTGTCTTGAGAGATCAACAATAGTTCTTCAAGTGTCGGCCACGCCAAGGGTACCCTTCTGGGGCGTGATAGAGGGGTTACAAGAAAGTTAGAAAATTTTGACGAACAACTATATGGGACCATTATGATCTTGCACTTCCTGATTGTAACACCCCATAAAATTATCAAAACGCCCCTAAAATATATCAGGCAAACAATGCGTCTACTATAGTTTTGATGGAAAATCTGAGATCGAATTTGTGATCAGTGCGGAAGATCGAGTCAGAAAATGGTTTCG
>DF358243.1:78383-93492 GCA_000787875.1 Solanum virginianum
CTCTACAATGACCAAATGTTATTTGATGCTGGTGTAACGATTTGCTATCAATATGAGTTATAGGAAATATGATTATAATAATCATTTATTAGAAATAAGGTCTGTCACCGACCTGAATATTTGTCTCCTTTCTTTGGTCGCTGTTCTTGATATTGTTGTAATTTATTAAGTTATTTACCTAGTTCGCTTGAGGTAAGGATGTTGATCCTTTTAAGATCCAAAATCAAATTCCTAATTTCTCTTTTTTTCCTGGGATGTGGACTAATATATCCTCGTACCAATAAATTGCAAAACGAAACAAAAATTAATATTGTTTGATGCTGGTGTAACGATTTGCTATCAATATGAGTTATAGGAAATATGATTATAATAATCATTTGTTAGAAATAAGGTTTTCTAAGTACCCTAGGTAGGAAGGTTTGGCAGATGTAGAAGGATAGTAGATACCCGTCTGTTGTAGTACTCTTACGAGGAAGTAGTAGGGAGTTAGTTCCTCTTCTCCATACATAATAGTTTGCCATAGGTTCTTATTCTTCATTTTTACTACTAGGTATTACTTCCATTGCTTTGTTTATATTGCGATCTCGTATGCCGTCTTCTGCTTTCTAGAAGAAAAACAAGGATCAGAATGGTATTGCTAGTTACAATTTACACATTGCCTGAAAATTGACCAGATTTCCTTCTAACCCAACAATTTGTTTTTATGTTTCATATGGGATTACTTCCATCTTTAACATATTTTGAGTTTCTCTCCTCCTAAATTCTGCACCTTATACAAGTTGAAATGGATTGCCACCAATCCTCCTTTGCCTCTCTTCTGCCAATTTCTTTCCAATTACACAAGAGTTCAAGAGTGTTTCTAGGTAACTCCCAACTCACTTCTTGTATACAAAAGAACATGTGTCACAGATATGCAGTTGTCTGCATGTAGAAAAAGATGCTCATTGCTTTCTGCATCTTTACCACAAAAGAGGCATGATATATGTAGACTTCTTCTTGGTAAAACCTCGTGTTAAGCAAGCCTTCCTTGTTAACAACCAAACAAAATGTGAGACCTTAATGGAATTTTAACTTGCCAAGTAAGTTTCCAAGGCCAATCCATGGATAAGTTATCAACTTTATTTTTCTTCTAATACACTGATTTAAAGATCCCTTTGTTGCACACTTCCCGACTGGTTGTCTGGAATGGATAATAGTGTGTGTAAAGTAATCTAACACCAATTATAAATCTGCAATTCTACCAATTTCCCAATAATTTAAAGTCCTCATAAACAAAACGTTCCACCCTTGTTCTTTCCTTGAATGGGATACTTTTCTCATCTTTTTGAAGACAGGTAAGGTGTAAATCCTGGAGTAGAGTTCTAAGATTACTTTGCCCAATCCAATGATCTTCCCAGAAGGAAGTTTTTGCCTTATCACCAACCTTTATGCTCAGATTTTCACTGCATCACTCCACATCTTTCTGATGGTTTTTAATGCACTCCATCCATATGTAGTCTTCACTTCATTAGTTGCCTAGTGATTCATCACACCATATTTCTGTGCTGTGTAATGGGCATGAGGGTAATCAGTTTACAAGTTCCCTAAGAAATCAACTACTTCTATCACCTTCCCCACCAAATTTTGTTTAAATCTAAAAAATAGAAGACTAATATTAGTGTTTGTTTAATCCCCTCTCAAATCGATTTTCTGACCTCAGTATTCCTTTCTTTCCATATGATCTACCAAATACATGCTGGGATGAGCTTCCACCAATCTTCCTTCTTACCTCTACTCCCAACTTCTAGCCAACTGTTCAGAAGCTCCAAAGTAGTCTTTTGCATCACCCAGCTAACCCAAAAAATACACAAAAACATCTTCTAGAAATTGGCAGCTATTTGGCAGTGTATGAACAAATGGTAGTTCACATCAGCTTCCTGTTGACTCATAATTCACCTTTAACAAATATGCATTCATCTTCCAATAGCATGACGCCACTATGTAGTGTGTAAACAACTTTATTGTGTATCTTCCATACTGGCTTATCAGACCTCTGAGAAGTACCTGGCAAATCATTAAGAACCTCTAATAACTTGACAACTTCCTCTATTTCCTAATGATGATTCAATGCTCTCCTAAACCCTTTTGACTCCTGGCTTGTGCCATGGTTTCATTGTTCTGCAAACTCAGTATATATAGATGCGGGAGTAGGTTTCTCAAACTGTCCTCAATATCCATATAGCATTCCAGAAATATGTCTTTGGTCCATCTCCAACACCGGTGCATATGTTGTTTCTGAAATGTGGCCAGAGTCTTCTAATGATCTTCCAACACTGCATCCGAGTGTGACCAGTACCTCTTAAGTTGTCCACTGCTTGATTAAATCATACTTTCCTGCCATAACTTCTCTCCATAAGGCACTATCTTCAGTAAGAATCTCAATAGCCATTTTTGGAGTAAGCATGGAGACTTAGGTCCTTCAAACCTAAGCGTCTTTGGTTTTTGCTAAGTGTGTGTGTGTCCCACTTCACCATGTTGTACCCTACCTTATACTTGTGGACTTGCCAAAAGATGGATTTCCTTAGCCTATTTATTTTCTTCTCGATGTTCTTGGACAGAAAATAAGCTCTTCATGTAGTTAGGCAATCCATCCAACACCAACTTGATGATGGTCACCTTGCCACTCAGGGACATATACAAGTTTATCCATATGGCTAGTTTCTTCTCACATCTCTCCAACACCACATTCCACACTTCCAGGTCTTTGTTCTTGGCACCCAAAGGTAGTCCCAGATATTTTGTTGGTAGTGTATCTACTTGGCAACCTAATGTCTTAGCTACCCCAAAGCAAATTGTCGACATGGTTGATAGGGAAGAGATGACTCTTTGGCTAGTCGTCAACTATTAGTCTTTGCCTTCTATACATATGATTCAACTCATCCATGGCTATAAAGAATAGGAATGGAGACATAGGATCTCCTTGTATAAAACCTCTCTGAGATTGGAAGAAACCTGTAGTTGTTACTAGAAGAATTGGTTTGGCCTTTGTAGGGTCAAATCAAAATGGAAAATCCTGCCAAGGTGGAGATTTGTTAAAGTTGACAAGATTTATAATGAATGTGTGAAAATTTGGTAGGGAAGATTTTTCTTCATTGGTATTAAAAGTCACTACTCTTCTAATGTATTTTGCTACAAGAGAGAAAAAAGATCAAATGCCTTAGGAGATGAGAAGACAAGTGAGAGGTGTGTTACAAAATAAACTAAGAGCTACCTATTTGTAGGAGTGAATTCTTTCTCTTGATGTCATCTATGACATCACTATGTGCCAAAAATGTCAAAGTAGGTGTAACTACAAATTATCTACCATGACTTTTAATACCAATGAAGAACAGTCTTCTTTGCCAATTTTTCTCACGTTCATTGTAAATCTTGCCAACTTTAATCTTTCCTTGTCATCATAAGATAATTGCACTGTTAGATGCATTAACTGAGCCAACGATGGTGCTTCCTGCCAGTGTCTAAAGGCCATCCTCCAGCTTGGCCTTTAGCATGACTAAAGAGCCTTTAGTCACTTTCATAGTTCCTCCTTCACTCATGTACTTGTAGCCATTTTTATCAAGAGTACCTAGGGATATTAAATTCTTCGTCAGATCAGGAACATGATGGACTTCTGTAATAGTCCTCATGATTCCATCATAGCAGCGAACTTGAATTGAACCAATGCCAACTATTTTACAAGTTGCATTATTGCCCATTACTATGGTTCCAACACTTGTCCCATAATTACTGAACCAATCTCTTCGAAATGTCATATGTAGAGTGCAACTAGAGTCTAACACCCATTTATTTTCACAGACTCCATTATTGCATGATGTTGCTAGTACATATTCATCGTCAGAATCATGTACCCGCTCAACAATAGATGTATTCACCTTTTCTTTGGACTTTGACATAGGACAATTCCTTCTTGTGATAACCCCAACACTCTGCATTCTGCGTGCTCACACGGGACTTTGATCTGTGCTTTGATTTCCTCTTTCCCTGTTGGTTAGTATGGCCTCTAACAAAGAGCCCACTAACCTCATCATCTTTATCTCCTTCAAGATGTCTTCGCACATCAGAAGAGTTAAGTGCCTGCCGCACTTGCTCAAGAGTGATAGGCTCTTTGCTATACATCATTGAATTCTCAATATCACAAAATTTTGAAGTCAATAAAAATAACAAGGCACATGCAAGCATCTCCGCATTCTTTTTAATCCCGGCAGTCTATAAGTCCATCACAAGTTTATTGAACGCATCTAAATGGTCTTGTAACAAAGTACCTCAGCACCATCTTAAAGATGTGAAGACGCCATTGTAACAACATCCTTGTTGTCACCGATCGATCCTGGTAAAGCCCTTCTAGCTTTTCCCATAACTGTTTAGCCGTCTCCTCGGCACTTGTACTCACTTCACAAAGCACATTAAGTGCAAGAGAAAGTTGGATTACACTCAATGCACCCCCTTCAATCTTCTCCTTGTCGGCATCCGAGGTAACATCAAGATATTTCCCATCAATAGAATGGACTGAACCTTCCCTCCGCAGCAACGCCATCATCTGGATCTTCCAGATATTGAAGTTGTTTCATCCACTAAATCTATCAATTTCAAACTTCATGGAACTCATTGTTACATGTTCTTCCTCTTCCACAACAAACAATTTGAAAATACCAAAAACCAAAATAATTCTTTTCTGATGTGAAAGTTCAGACTGTGCTGCAACCACAAAGCATACTCAGACAAAAACTTGGCTCTGATACCAATAGTTAATGGAAACGTGAAAAATAAGAACAAGAAAGAAAGAAGAACAACGATATTTAATGTAGTTCAGATTAGAATGATCCTACGTCCACCAGAGAAGAACTTCTATATTAACAAAAAAGGGGAGGGATCCCAAATACATCGAAGAGAATTGAGCAATTCTCTACTCTTCTAATGTATTTTGCTACAAGAGAGAGAGTTGTCAAGTGCCTTGGAGGTGAGAAGACAAGTGAGAGTTGTGTTGCAAATGAACCTAGAGCTATCTATTTATAGGAGTGAATTTTTTCTCTTGATGTCATTCATGACATTAGTATGTGCCAAAAATGTCTAGGTGTAACTATAAATTATCTACTGTGACTTTTAATACCAATGAAGAAAAGTCTTTTCTACCAATTTTTCACACATTCATTGTAAATCTTGTCAACTTTAACAAATCTCCCTCTTGGCAAGATTTTTCATTTTGATTTGACCCTACAAAGACCAAATCAATTCTTTCAATCTCCACCTTGATTTACGTTCCGAGCATGCGTATCAACAATTTTGGCGAAAACTTATAAGCTTACTGGGCAATCCCATTGAAAGAAACAAGAAGAATCAAACCTTTGTTGAACATACTAGCTCCACCTAGCAGTTGTTCTCCCAGAGTTGCATTAGTTGATGCATACTCTTGCCAAGTCCTTGCACGGTGCAAACTTGGCAAGCAGGACTATCTTGGTCAACATGTCTGCAGCGTTATCGTCTATGATAACCTTCTCGATCTTGATAGGCTCCTCTTCAACGACATCTCAAATGAAATGGAATCTGACATTAATGTGTTTGGTGCGCTAATGAAATCTTTGATTTTTAATCAAATGAATAGCACTTTGACCGTCACATCTTAGAGTTGATTCCCACTGAACCAAACTCAATATTGCCACCAAACCTTTCAACTAGATTGCTTCTTTTACTGCCTTGTCGCTACCATATATTCCGACTCTGTTGTAGACAAAGCGACAATCGTCTGTAAAGTCGATTTCCAACTAACAACACTGCTAACAAGAGTAAAGATGTATCCAGTTGTGGACCTCCCTTTTATCGAGATCTCTTGCATAATCTGAATCCACATAACTAAGAATTGAAATACCTTCATCTTTTCGTAAGGTTAGGCCAACATTAGAAGCTCCTTTGAGATATCTTAATATCCACTTGACAGCTTCCCAATGCCTTTTTCTTGGATTGGCCATGTACCTACTTACCACATTTATAGTCTAAGCAATAGTTGGACATGTGCAAACTAGAGCTATCATAATAGGCTTAGCCTGTGAGGCCAGCCAACCCAACCCAACCCTTGAATTAAGTGGGGTTGGGCTAAATTTTTTTAGCCCATTTAAGAACGAGGCTTTTTAGCCCGCCCTCATTTAGCCCGATAGCCTCATAGGCCCAACCCGCGAACCTCAAAGGCCGGCTCATGGCCCGTGAATTTTTAAAAATATTTATTATATATTTTTTAAGTAGTGTCTTATTTGTTAAGATTTTTTCAATAAATAAATCAAGTCCAACTTATTTCATTTGCGCAACGTTTACATTTAGAGCCTTTAGCCCATTAGATTTACTTATTTGTTTATTACCCCATTAGGTTTCCTATTTTACTTTCATTTAATATAACATTTGCCTCTTCTCTATGGCTTAACAATTACTTTACCGCAGTTTTTCACTTTCATTTTAGGCATTGAAGGAGGTACTTATCCCTAATTTTTCGTTTTTCCTTTTGTTGTCTTGTTTATGATAACAAAATGTAATATATATATATATATATATATATATATATATATATATGTTACTTTGATGAATCCTATGAATATTGTATCTTGCCTATTTTATTTTGTAAGTATTCTATTGAAGTGTGAGTAACTCATGGACATGTAAAATTTTGTATTTATTGGTGTTGCATAGTCTTTCTAAAAAGTTCATGTTGTCTATCTTTTCGCTGAAGGGCCAACCCGTCCCAACCCGTGGCCCGCATAGGGTTGGGTTGGGCTGCTATTTTATAGGCCCTTTAGTTAAAAGGGCTAGCCCGTCCTAACCCGTTTAACCCTCTAGCTCGTTAGGATTGGGCTGGGTTGGGTTAAGCCAACCCATTTTGACACCTCTAGTGCAAACCCTAGCATACATGATGCTACCAATTGTGCTAGCATAAGGGATCTTTGACATATGCTCCACCTCATCCTTAGATTGAGGCATATGTAACTCTAAAAGCTTAAAATGAGAAGCTAAGGTGTATTTACAGGCTTGCTTATATGCATATTGAATCTCTCAAGAACTTTTTCAATGTACCTCTTTTGAGAAAGATGTACAACATCACATACAAAGACTTCTTCAGTTGGCATACATGATTTTCTTTTCCCTCAGTTAGGAAACCTTCAGGCTGATCCATATAGATTGTCTCTTCTAGATCACGATGTAAGAAAACAATTTTGACATCAAGTCGTTGAAACTCCAAGTCAAATTATGCAACCAATGCTAGTAGTATGCGAATTGAGCTATGTTTCACAACTGATCCATATAGATTGTCTCTTCTAGATCACGATGTAAGAAAACAATTTTGACATCAAGTTGTTGAAACTCCAAGTCAAATTATGCAACCAATGCTAATAGTATGCAAATTGAGCTATGTTTCACAACTGATCCATATAGATTGTCTCTTCTAGATCACGATGTAAGAAAACAATTTTGACATCAAGTTGTTGAAACTCCAAGTCAAATTATGCAACCAATGCTAATAGTATGCAAATTGAGCTATGTTTCACGACTGGAGAGAAGATCTCATTATAGTCAATTCCCTCCTTCCGTCTATAACCCTTTGCAACCAATCTCGCCTTGAACCTAACATCTCCCACTTTTGGAATGCCCTTTTTCTTTCTGTAGACCCATTTGCATCCAATTGTTCTCTTCCCTTTGGCCTTTCAACTAAGACCCATGTCTCATTTTTGTGAAGAGACTCCATCTCTTCCATCATGGCTAACCTCCATTGTGCAGCATCCTTGCAAGAAGTTGCTTCAATATACGAGGAAGACTCGAGATCCTTAATCTCTTCTCTCCAGTCATGAAACATAACTCAGTTCGCGTGCTACTAGCATTGGTTGCACAATTTGACTTGGAGCTTCAACAACTTGATGACAAAATTGCTAATTGCTTTCTTACATGGTGTTCTAGAAGAGACAATCTATATGGATCATCCTGAAGGTTTCCTAACTGAAGGAAAAGAAAATCATGTATGCCAACTGAAGAAGTCTTTGTATGTTTCGAAGCAATCCCGTAGGCAGTGGTACAAGAGATTTGATGCATTCATGACTACACATGGATTCTTGAGGAGTGCATTTCATAGATGTGTGTATCACAAGAAGATGTCTAGTAACTCTATGATTTATTAATTGTTGTATGTTGATGATATGCTTATTGCTGCTAACATCATAGGGATAAACATTCTAAAGAAACTGTTGAGCAAGGAATTTGACATGAAGGGTTTGGGGGTTGCCAAGAAAATTCTTGGAATGGAGATTTCAAGAAAAGACGGTGTTATACATCTTTCTTAGAAGAGGTACATTGAAAAGGTTCATGAGAGATTCAATATGCATATAAGCAAGCCTGTAAGTACACCGTTAACTTTTCATTTTAAGCTTTCAGAGTTATGTATGCCTCAGTCTGAGGATGAGGTGGAGCATATGTCAAAGATCCCTTATGCTAGCGCAGTTGGTAGCGTCATGTATGATCTGGTTTGCACACGTCTAGATATTGCTCAATCTGTAAGTGTGGTAAGTAGGTACATGGCCAGTCCAAGAAAAAGGCGCCAACCCGCGAACCTCAAAGTTACGTCTAGATATTGCTCAATCTGTAAGTGTGGTAAGTAGGTACATGGCCAGTCCAAGAAAAAGGCGTTGGGAAGTGTCAAGTGGATATTAAGATATCTCAAAGGAGCTTCTAACGTTAGCGTAACCTTTCGAAAAGGTGAAGGTATTTCAATTCTCGGTTATGTGGATTCTGATTAAGGAGGAGAGATCTCGATAGAACGAGGTCCACAATGTGATACATTTTCTCTTGTTGGCAGTGCTGTTAGTTGGAAATCGACTTTATAGTCGATTGTCGCTTTGTCTAAAACAGAGGCAGAATGTATGGCAGCAACAAAGGCAGTAAAAGAAGCAATCTGGTTGAAAGGTTTGGCGGCAAAATTAAGTTTGGTTCAGCTGGAATCAACTCTAAGATGTGACAGTTAAAGTGCTATTCATTTGATTAAAATCAAAGATTTCATGAGCGCACCAAACACATTGATGTCAGATTCCATTTCATTCAAGATGTCGTTGAAGAGGGAGATATCAAGATCAAGAAGGTTATCACAGATGATAACGCTATGGACATGTTGACCAAGATAGTCTCGCTTGCCAAGTTTGCACACTGCAAGGACTTGGCGAGGGTATGCATCAATTAATGCAGCTATGGGAGAACAACTGCTAGGTGGAGCTAGTATGCTCAACAAAGGTTTGATTCTTCTTGTTTCTTACCATGGGATTGCCCAGTAAGCTTAGAAATTTTGGCCGAAGTTGTTCATACGCATGCTCAGAATGCAAATCAAGGTGGAGATGTAAAGAATTTGTTTGGTCTTTGTAGGGTCAAATTAAAATGGAAAATCTTGCCAAGGTGGAGATTTGTTAAAGTTGACAAGATCTACAACGAATATGTGAAAATTTGGTAGGGAAGACTTTCTTCGTTGGTATTAAAAGTCATGGTAGGTAATTTGTAGTTACACCTACCTTGACATTTTTGGCACATAGTGATGTTATGGATGACATCAGGAGGAAGAATTCACTCCTATAAATAGGTAACTCTTGGTTCATTTGTAACACACTTCTCACTTATTTTTTCATCTCGTAAGGCATTTGATTTCTCTCTTGTAGCAAAATACTTTAGAAGAGTAGAGAATTGCTCAACTCTCTTAGATGTATTTGGGATCTCTCCCCTTTCTTTGTTAATATAAAGACAATTGTTCTCTGGTGGACGTAGGATCATTCTAATCCTAATCACGTTAAATATCGTTGTTCTTCCTTCCTTGTTCTTATTTTTGACGTTTTTTAGCTTTTGATTTAGCATCTTTAGTTGACTGCTAAGCTTATAATCTAGGCACCCTTCTACCTCAAAGCTGCTCCATCATCCTTGCACCATATTATTGAAGTCATCATCCTTGAGCCACCAATTTTCAAATTTGAAATATGGTTGTCTATGTTCCCAGTTACCACTGTCCGACGTGATAGGATTGTGATCTGACCCTGCCCTGGGGAGAAAACTTTGCTTGATGCATTTGAAATTATCCTCCCCACTCCTTAGAGCATAGGAACCTATCTATCCTAGCAGCACTTTGATGATCATCTCCCATTCCCCACCTTGAACCAAGTGAATTTCTCTTCAATAGGACAAGGATGATGTAGCTCCAATTCTTCAATGCATCTGGAAAAAATCATTCATGATGTTTGTAACTCTGTTACACCTAACCGCCTTTTACTCTACTTGCTTCTGACTCCCTATGAGCCCTTACTTTTTTGGAGGGTTGGAAGGTTCACCATATGCCTCGCACCGTTGAAATCTCCACTTGTGACCCAAGATATTCCACACAACTCATCCATTGTAGCCATTTCTTCCCAACACTTTTTTCTCATTTTGACTATTTGGGGCATAAACTCCAATGAAATACTAGGAAAAAAGGAGATTGTGTTTATTCAAACTTTTAAGTGATGAGTAGGTACTGAAGACAAAGATGTTTGCAGTGTTTATAGTCCAACTCGGATTAGTCTCCTATCTCCTAGTTTGTGTTGGTTTTGTTATTGTAGTTGTGTAACTGTAGGACTCATAAGTTAGATGATATATATATATTCACTTGTATACATCACATATCATATAAGACACCAAGAGGTTTAAACAACCGAAAAAAACAATCCAACGCATACATTTTCGACGGCAATGGCAAGTGACTCCTCTTCTTTATCTAAAACATCTCCCACCACACATATTTCCTTTGCTACTGCCTTTCCCTATCCCAACCTTGCCCATCAATTGCCAGTTAAACTTACATCCTCCAATTTCTCTTTGTGGAAGACACAATTTCTCCCTACGGATAGGGGTTTTGGTCTTGCTCATCACATTGAAGGTGATGAGGTGATTCCAGAACGACTTCTGGGAAATAATCAATCAAATCCAGTGTATAATTCTTGGGTAAGAGTAGATCACCTTATCCTAAGTTGGATCTTTGCTTCAATCTCTGTAGGTATATTACCTCAACTAGTTGTGCTGAAACTGCTCGACAAGCATGGACTAAGCTTGTGACTTCTTATGCTTCCAATGTAAAGCCACCAATTCGTGAGTTAAAAGCTCCGTTGCCTAGTTTAAAGAGAGAGAATGCAACTATTCGGTCCTATATAATAAAGGCAAAGGGCATTTCAGACGGGTTGGCTGCTTAGCAGCATCCTGTTATCAACGATTATTTGGTCGAATTTGTTCTTGCTGGATTAGCACCAACTTATCGTCCTTTAACTAGATCACTTGAATCATGTCAAGAGAAGATTTCTTTTGACGCTTTATATGGATTGTGATTGAATGAAGAACAACAATTAATAAGGGATAAAGCTCTTGCTGCTGTGGTCAACTTAATATTCATTTAAAGGTCAGACTCAGAACCCTTCCTCTGTTTCTAGAGCCTTTGACCTCTTTATTGAGACTAGATTGAAGCTTCTTCAGTTCCTTCTTACCTATGCCCCTGCTTTTAGGGTGGTAATAGCTTTCCCTTGGTTCTTGCTATCAAGCGCTGTTTTCCTTCTGTCAATTCTCATGAGTTGTGCAAGTGTCTCCTAATCCTTCGAATGCTACTCCATACGTGTTGCTCAACTTCAATATGTGTGATTTGACCCAACTTGATGCTGTTTCAGCCAGATCTTCCTCTGACAGATTCTGTATAGCTACTGGTTTGGCATCAAGGATTTTCTGCAACTGTAGTTCCGTCAGGTTTAAATCTTTGAATGTACTCCCTTCTTCAGAATGTCTGCTCGTGCTATTAACTTAAGTGATCTGTTTTAAATTTTGGTTTGCTTGTGTTTATTCTTCTATACCAATATCGGTTCAGCCAATCTTTCTGCCTATCCTTGGCTATTAATGAACCTCCCCAATTTGTCAGCTATCAAATTCCACCCTGAGTTGAACATCTGGTTAGGAATGATTATTACGGACCTTCTCTTAACCTGTACATTTGATGCTAATATACCAGCCAAACCTGCTGTAGTTTTGAAAGAGAATATCTGAGCAAGTCTGTCCCTCTTCCATCTTCTAAATTATCATTCACCTTAGATGCCCCTCTCAGGATCTGACTGATCTAAACCTTTATGTTCTTGCTAAACGTTGTTCTTCTGATGAAGTTGCTGCTTTTTCTGTCCATTCATATTGTGTTTCTGCCATCCCACTGGTTCTTGCTATGTCATAAGATTTAAAACTCACCAATGTAAATGCTATTATCCATTGAAATCAAAAGTGGCTAAAAGAAGAAAATAAAGGATGCTTTTCGCTGATCAGTCGAAGATGTTGACCATCTTCTCCTTCACTGTTGGGGAGCATCGAAATTATGGTGGGAAATCTTGTGCTGATTCGGAATATATTGGGTTATGCCCAGCACTGTGAAAGAATTAATGTTCAGTTGAAATTGCGATTGGTGAAGAGAAGATAAAGGGGCATGTAATGTTTGCTCCGCCAGCTCTCAAGTGGATCAGGTGGAGAGGAAGAAACATGGAGCTTTTGAATATGCTGAGATTAACTTTGTACAATTGAGGAGTAGCCTCTTAATCTCTTACTTCCGTTTGGTGCAACCGTCAGCTTTCTTTTTGTATAGATTGGGTGTTGTTCTTAGAAAACCATCTCTTTTTGTAGTTCTTTTCTACTTTTTGTTAACGGGTGTCCCCATGTCCACATTATAATAAAATTTATCACTTCATCCCCAAAAAAGATACATGTAAGATTTAGAGGACCTTTTGTTATAGAAAGCTACTAACCTTCAAAAAGAAAATTATGTACTGTGATTCCGAAATGAAATGTGCCCAAATATAGCCCAATGGATATAGGGGATCAATATAGTCGTACTCCAATTAATTTGGGATTGAGATTAGTAGTAGATTGATCGACTGTGTGGCTATACTCTCTCATTTATAAAGTTGTGTGAGAGCAACAAAGTTTCTGGGCTTGTGTGCTAAGCACTTGTTTTGGCTGATTGAGTTGGCCTTCCTGATCCCTGTCAGTTAGAAAATCATGCTGCTATCTTGTGTCTGTCAGTTGCTCTCTTATTGATAAATGTAGTCTGCCAGGGGAACATTTAATACACATGATGTTTTATATTTAGATACATATACTCGATTCATAATATTGTGAGAGCGCTCCTCATATAAGCACCCCATTTTGCAGGTGTGGTAAAATCCAAGCGTTCTATATGGCGATTGAAGACTATCACTGATTTCTTTTGGTCCATCGTCAACTTCATTAGCGTGTTTTTTGTTACTATGTTTTCGGTATTGATGTTCATTTCCTGATTAAGAACCATATATGCAAGTATCATGTTTTTGTAGAATCTGTATTAACTACCTCAATATCTTCATAGATGGAAAAAACAGATGCCTACAGAAAAGGTTCAGGATCCAGCAAGAAGTGGGATGGGGGTGGTCCTGGAGGTCCTGGAAGTGGTCCATATGGTGGTGGTCCACGTCGGCCACCCCGTGGGTTGGATAATGTCCGAGGCATTGATCACAGTATGTTAACTGTTTTCCGACTTTTTTGGTGTTTATTTGCCGAAATGTTCTTTGAAATTTTCGGAGATTTTTTTTTGAAAGCATGTTGGGTTTTGAAAGAAGTTTTTCTGTGAAGAAGGGCTTTAGAGTATCTTAATAGGGAAACTCTTCCTTCACCCGCAATTCATACACTTAGCTTTTAAAAAAATTAGCTATTGTCAAAACATACTTTGCACAGAATTATTTTACTTAATCCCACCATTATTCCTAAGAATTTCTGCTGTTGCCTAATCCCACCATTATTCCTACTGCAGGCTCTCTTCCTGCATGTGGTTCTTGCTGCGGATGAATGCTGCCCATGCTTTGAGAATTTATGATTTGGGATCTTATTCTAAAAGCACATTTACTGAATTTATGTAGTTTTCTGTACTTATGCTCTACATGAAAGCGTGTTCATATGTCCTTTGAATTTTTACCTTTCAGAGTTTTAAGGGGAAAATAAAGAATCGAAAATGTTCTGGAGAGCTGCGAGGCAAAAGAAAATTTGCAAGACATAAGTTAAAAGTTATTGCTTTAGGTATAATTTCAATTAAACAAGCTTTTTCAAGACATTAGAGGCACAAGTTGACACAAGTAGTACTGAAAGTAGAAAAGTTAAAAACTCAAGGCATATATTTAGTGGTTCAAGTTATATCACATAGCATAAGTTTAGTGATACAAGTCTTAGGGCAGAAGTTTAGGGGTAAGAGTTATGTTTTTACATAAAAGTTCTTCTGGGTTGGTTTGGTAGGGTATATAAATAGAGTGCATTAATTATGATGGGATATTTCTTATTGCATAATTTTTTTAAAACATTATTTACTTATAAAGGTACCTTCCATAAAGATGGTGAAAAAGATGTCAAAAAAATTTTGAGGGGCAATTGAGTTTTTAACCATGTTAACACATGAGTTAAATTTTCTTACATTACTAATACCTGTTGATGGTATTAGTAATATAAACCTTAATACAAAGTAGAGTGTAAATAATGCAAGTATTAATTATAGATAACGTGAAAGTGTATATCAAATAAAATACTATTAATATATCTAATTAGTTTATGTATTATTAATGTTAATATACTCTACCAAATGATATGCATGTTCATTAAATGAGTAATGGAAGCAACAATTACAACAACAACATACTCAACACTGCTACTTCTCTACCTTACTAAACCCCATGACTAGGTAACCACCTAACTCTACCAATCAATTAGCATACTATTCTAATACGTGACCTCTACTTCTTTCTATGTAGGGTCATGTCCTTAGTGAGGTTAAGTTCAGTCGTATCATGTCTAATCACCTCCCTCAGTTCTTCGGTCTACCTCTACCCCTCTATGTAGCTTCTAAAATCAACCTCTCGCACCTCCTAACAGGAGCATCGGTACTCCTTCTTTGCACATAGAACTTACCTTTGCGTTTAGGTGGTATCTTCTTATCACATAATACTCCAGATGCCAGCCTCCATTTGGTCCATGCTACCCCAATACGATGTGTGCCATC
>DF358243.1:95514-108391 GCA_000787875.1 Solanum virginianum
AGGTGGCTGATCAAATTCAACCAAAAGCACCAACACTGCCATACAAGCAAAGGCTGCTTTATAGCAGCATTAAGATTTTGCTCAGCATACAATGCGAACTGACCAAGTAAAGAATGTTAATTGTTCTTCTATTACTACTTTGTTTTATAAACAAAGTTCTCTTTGCTTCTCGAAAAGGAAGAGACAACTTTTTCAGTTGACATTGGAGTTGGAGTAGCTTATGTTACTACACTTTATCGTCATGGAACCACCATCTTGTCTCCTTGGGAGACTTGCCATTTTTGCAGTCCTCCATGTAGAGATCATTGTCAGCAGGATGTTGCTGTTCAAACCCCAAACAGGCAGGGTAAATATGAGGCCTTGATCTCAAAAGCTTAAAAGTTCATGAAAAAAATTAAGAGATGACAAATGTAAAATTCAATTGAAATTTAATGGTAACGGATCTTCACAATTGAGCTAGACAACATTGAGAGAACGTTGGGGCAGGGAGAACTAACAGTCATGAAAGGGGACCAAGAATTATACACGATATCTGCAACCAACAAGCAAAAAAATAACAATCAATACTGAATCACAAATAGTATTACAACACAATAACCAAATTCCTGTGTAGCACATAAAAAGACATAGTAATATTTAACCATGTTATACATAAGTCTGTTAGTTGGAGAAGCGGGTGGCGTGCTATAGAATAAAGCAAGACTCTCTTAAGTAGAATTGACAGATAGAGATCAGTTTAAGATCATAACATGCTCCTGTTTCTGTTCAAAATATTAAGTTTGTGTTTATCTGAAAGTATCAGGTCTAACTTGTGGGTTGTGGCTCCAAAACCACAGAGTTAGTGCCCCGACATATACATGCATATGCTGATGACTGAAGTCTATCCCCCACCAACATAAACAAGAATCCAACAACAAGATACCTAGTGAAATCCCACAAGTAGAGTCTGGGGAGGCTAAAATGTACACAGACCTTACCATACCTCATAGAGATAGAGTGACTGTTTTCCAAAAATCCATAACTCAAATATATCTGCCCTTAAAGTAGAAAGTAATATTATTTCAACATCCACTAACATGAGATTGAAATAATTGTACAAGTTCTGCTTGTAGGCACTACATCACCTACTCTTTGCAGAGTCAATATTCCGCAGCACTACCCAACACTTCTTCCAAATAGAGCATGTTACAGAGGTTAATCTATCAAAATAGCATGGCAGTATCAACAATAAAGGTTAACAAGCCATAGTAGTGACCACTAGCTAGAAAATGTCGGAAAGATAAATAAAGAAACAAAGCAGAAAAAGAAAAAGTACAACAACGAGAAAAGAAGTGGATGATGCCAATTGCCAAGAACACAACAAAATAATTTCAAACCTTGAGCTAAATGATGTCAACATGTAGACGGATGATCTAATCATTGAATAGGATGCAAGAATCTATCAACTCCTAAGCATGCTAAAGCAGAAGAGTTACTGTTGCAATTTATAAAACCCAAGATTACCATTCATATAACCAAGAAATCCTAAGGGCCAACTGGTACACTATTCAAAACTCAGTAAATAATGTGCCTGAATTTTTTCACCCATCTCCAGTTCCCCAGGATTACTTTTTAAACTTGTGAAGAGAATTATGATTTTGATAAAAAGTTTAAGAGGAATTTCCTATGGTAAAAGAATATTACCAGGAAACAAGATAAGAGAGAAATTAGTCTCTGAATAATTGTAGAATCGGTACTATAATATAACTACTCCCGCTGTTTCATCTTATGCATCTTAAATTGACGGACCACAAAGTTGAAGGTGTATATAACATATCCAATGTACCCCACGAATCTTGTGGTCTTAAAAATGTTATGTCATTCTTATAAAGGAGTGTCATTAGATGTAAAATAGGAATCTTAGAATTAAAACCCAACTTAATACAGAGAAGTGATTTTTTTTTAGGCAAACTAAAAAAGAAATTGAAACAAAGGGAGTATGTAATTTGGAATAATCAACACAACTCATTAGCCTAAAATGGTAATATTAGATAGTTTCTGGGGTTAATTTAATTTATTTTAAAATTACTAATATTTGTAATAAGAAGGTGTTCTCAAATAACCAGAAAACTCTAGCCATCAATTTTAAGAATCAACATCTTTGGTACTTCAATAATCATGCATTTTAAAGGTGGTCGCTAAAATAAGTAATCATGGTGCAAGGAATTATAGCAATCAAGTGGTATACTCTGATTCATCTTTTTGTTTAAACAAGTAGATTTGACCAAGAGGCTCAAATTTAAGCTTCAAAGTATCGAGAAGATGTTAAATGCTAATGCTTCTTTTCAAGTTCATTTCCACAAACGTGAGTTCAACAATCACATATAAAAACAAAAGGATGCACCACAAGTACACAGAGCCAATTCAAAATAATCCTATCTAGGCAAGATTTTATATTTACCCAACTTGCTTGTTGAGAAGCAATACAAGACAAGAAGCAAAAGAAAAATAGAGAACCATACTCAAGGATGTAACAGGTGCAACAACATGACACTTAGCACAATTGCAATCCAATAATTATACCAATTCAAGATACCATCGTGAAATGGTCATACTGAGGAATTATGAAGAAAATGCTTCTCACTTATCTCATGTTGTAAAGTTATAAGATATATGCAGTTTTGATTCCTTAAGTATACAAGTGCCACATGATTACTTTATGCTAGTGCATCGTAGGAAGCAATTAAGATCAAATGAATGAGTAAATGTTTTGCATAGAGTGAAAAAACAACCCTAAATAGATATGTCCATTACAATAAATGTGAGGATGCAATGGAGCTGGAGAGATAAATACCTGTCAAGTCCATAGATAAAATAATTTTTTAAAAAAGCAAATTACTATATCAAACAAGTAAACTAATGTTTTGCATTCCAAACATATGACAACAGAAATTAAACACCCATTAAAGTATTCATAGCAATTAAATGAACACAAAACATGTATATATGTTGAAGTATTTGTATTAGTTTGGAATTCCAATAAGAATTTTCTGAAGTATTTCCTTTCTAAATCAATGTTGCACTTTAACATATGGTAAAAACCTACAAATTCCTTAACTTAGTAACTATAATATCTATTGCTTATATCTTCGACCAAACAAGACTTGATATTTCTTTTAATGACCCCTTTGATCCTTAAATTAACCTACAAAGAACATTTCCTTCATAAAATAAAAATATACTGAAAAAAAAGAGAAAAACTCACTTGAGGGGCCTTCATAGGGTTCTGCTCAGGAAAGTCACCCTGAAACAAATACATCTCATTTGCATACAAAGTTCCCTGTGCCCCATTGACTTCAATGGTCCATCTACCACCCGAAAACACAAAAATTCAAAACAATACATGAAAAGCCAATAAAGCTGAAATCTTTTTATTTTTTTCCATCCACCCCTTTTCTTGAAATTCATCACAAAAATTAATTTCAAGAAAAAAAGAGTAAATAATACCTTTGAAGGTTATTGGTAACTTTGTGTTTTAAATTCAGTAGGAGGATTAACTTGCCATTATCTGCAATCGGCTGCAAGCAATCTTGCTCAAAGCCTGCTACATTTCAACTCAATCAATCCCATTTTGCCAAAAAAAATAAAAATCATATAATCCACAAAGATGTAATTTTTATTACAAATAGAACCAAAAACAAACCTTGCCAGTTGAAGCAGAAGTAGTCATGACGTCCACGAAGTGAGGAGGATGGGGGTGAGGGATAGGGGCGGGGGTAAGGTGAGTTCTTATGAGAAGAGAAAAAGATGAAAAAAGAGCTGGTCTGCATAGAATGACGTCGAGTATTTATCTTTTTGATTAATTTAATGGGGTATAAAATGTAAAGTGATAAGAAATTTTTGAGGTTGTTTTGTATTTAAGGAAAGTAATTGGATGAATTTTTACATTATTTCCTCCAATTACTTTCCTTAATTACAAAACAACCTCAAAAATTTCTTATCAGTTTACATTTTATACCTTATTAAATTAATCAAAGGCAAATACTCGACGTCCGTTCTATGCAGACCAGTTCTTTTTCCATCTTTTTCTCTTCCTTTAAGAACTCACCCCAGCCCTGCTCCTATCCCTCACCCCTATCCTCCTCACTTCGTGGATGGCATGACTACTCCTTCTGCTTCATCTGGCAAGATTTGTTTTTGGATCTATTTGTAATAAAAGTTACATTTTTTTGGATTATATGATGTTTATTTTTTTGGGCAAAATAGAATTGATTGAGTTGAAATGTAGCAGGCTTTAAGCAAGATCGCCTGCAACCAATTGCAGAAAGAGCTAAAGGAATGGCAGATTAATCCTCCTATTGGATTTAAACACAAAGTTACCAATAATCTTCAAAGGTATTATTTACTCTTTTTTTTTTCTGAAATTAATTTTTGTGACGAATTTCAAGAAAAGAGGTGGACTAGAGAAAGCAAAAAAAATTCAGCTGTATTGACTTTTTCATGTATTGTTTGAAATTTTTGCATTTTCGGGTGGTAGATGGATTATTGAAGTCAATGGGGCACCAGGAACTTTGTATGCAAATGAGATGTATCAGCTTCAGGTTGATTTTCCTGAGCATTACCCTACGGAAGCCCCTTAAGTGAGTTTTTCTCACTTTTTTCAGTATATTCTTATTTTATGTAGAAAAGTTTCTTTGTAGGTTAGTTTAAGGATTGAAAGGGTCATTAAAAGAAAGAGTTAAGTCTTGTTTGGCAGAAGATATGAGCAGTAGATATTATTAGTTACTATGTTAAAGAATTTGGAGGCTTTTATAGTATGTTGAAGTGCAACATTGATTTAGAAAGAAAACACTTCAAAAAACTCTTTGTCGGAATTCCAAACTAATAGAAATACTTTAACATATACCTGTTTTGCATTCGTTTAATTGCTTTGAATACTTTAATTGGGGGCAGGGGGGAGGTGTTAATTTCTGCTGTCATATGTTTGGAATGAAAAACATTAGTTTACTTGTTTGATATAGTGATTTTCTTTCTAAAAAAATTATTTTATCGTGGACTTGGCAGGTTGTATTTATCCATCTAGTTCTATTGCATCCTCACATTTATAGCAATGGACATATCTGTTTAGGTTTGCTTTTTCATCCTATGCAAAACATTTGCTCGCTCATTTGATCTTAATTGCTTCCTACTATGCACTAGCATCTTTCCCTTTTCTTAATTTTAGGAGGATGGTGGGGTAGTGGTTGGGAGAGAGAAGGTAACGAATAGATAGACACTCACCAGATATAGTTAGTCTAGTCATCCTCTGATTCTAGTTGTCCTCCGAATTTCCTCAATGCAAGAGAATATATTGCTTTCCGTTTCATCAATTTTTCACTTGCTACCAACTTGACGGCCTGTGATCAAATGATATCATATAAGTAGTGAAGATCAAGATTCGAATCATACAAAGACTAAGTGTTGAAAAAAAAATACAAAATCTGTGATGTAAATATCATCTAACATAACTTGCATCTCAATGAACAATTACAGAACATTATTAGGTAAACCCAGCCACGCCCATCAATTTTTTATTAAATATTGTAAGTTCCGGTATCATTGTCAGGTATATATTTATATCATTTTAGTTACATCCACTTCATGATATTTAGTTTCCCCTTGCAAAAAATTATAAAGCAATTGTAAAAGGCCGACTGAGCAGCAAAAACTATTCTTTCTAACTATAGACTTAAATCATCAATAAAATGAGAGATCAGAGAGGTGTTTTGAGACAAATTTTCCATATATAAACAGCAATATCACTAACATATTTACTTGAAAAGTGTTTCGATTCAATCAAGTAAACCATGAGAATGACTAAAACATAGGATTTACAACAACTTGATGTGACAAAGCTTCTGATCCTTAAGCAAGTGAATTTGCAGACCCGGTTCTTTCATGGAATTAACCACCAAATATTGATGGTAACCGTAACTAAAGTAAACATCAAAAGAATGAGATGGTAGGTGGAGAGTTACTTATTAAACAAGACCATAAGTAACTGAAATTTTAGTTAGTGTAAGAAAGTAGAAACAAGGCTAAGTAGAAATCAAAATCGCACTTAGAAAACAAAAAACAAGCATCAATATTAGGTGACCCAAGAGAATTTAATTAATATCTCCAGAAAAGTTATTTATATAGTAGAAGAATCTTTTCAGTAATATCGAAGGTGCCACCTCAGTAGATTTTGGCTCAATACAAGTGCGTACTTCATAGGATACTGAAATTTCACTTGGTATAAAAATATTTATAGAAATGGCAAAGTAGAAAGAAAAATCATGCTTTTATAGAACAAAATGAAAGTCTATAAATATAGCTGCCCCATAGAGAATTCCATTAACATCTCTGGAAAAGTTAGTTTATGCAGAAAAGATCTTTTCAGTAATACTCGAGGTGCCTACTCAATAAATTTAACTCATTACACCTAATACAAAGTAATGAATAGTCTTCAAGTGAGGTTCTGTTCTCGGATATGTTATAAAATATTGGAACCTTGATGTGCTATAATCCTTCACAACCTAGAAGAAGAGAGCCAGAAAAAAAAAGCTTCCAAACCTTTACTAGAAATCAGATTGACCAAATAAATGTAAGAAAGTTGATCAAAATAAATAAGTTACAAACCCCTTAATTAAGTCTTTATGAACAATACCTATTTAAGAGAATTTCAAGATGAGTGTGGTAACTATTAATCTTTATTAAGCTATGTAAACACATTAGGAAAAAATTGATTTCTCTACAGAGCAAGATCTGAAAAAATAAAATCTGTATTTGAAAAAGGATACTACCATTGAAAGGAATGTCCCTCCGAAATCAGCTCTCGCAACTCGTTTCCAGCTTGGACTCTGATGGGCTCTCATCTATAATGATCGATTTTCCTTCAATCAAGAAAATAATTTCACCCTTCAATTAGTGTGCTAAGAAGGCCTCTTTTGCTTCGTTGATCGTGCCACGTCAGAACTAATCAATTTGGGTAAGAATAATTGAGTTAAATCACCAGGAACAACATGAAGGTTGCATTGAAACATTATGAATTATTATTTGCATGACTAACGAAGTTAACAAAAGCTTTTTTCCAATCAATAAATAAATGAGTTGAAAGAAATTCTCAGAGTAAAACCTTTTGGACTTACAAAATATACGATTATAATGGATCACCATAATGATTTTGAAATAGAAAATGGCACTTGAAAGAACAAAAATATATGAATAAAGAAGGTTATTTAATCAAGAACTTCATTTGTAAGGTTCCATTTGAAAAATTAGAAGGATTTATTTTATTCGTTTGCTAGGGAGGGTTATGGGGATTGGGGAACATGCACAATTTGGGAGATGGTGTTAGCGAACATTGTACACTTACGAAAACATCAGAGGTTAAATGACACTATCCTTCATAGAAAAGGCAAATTAAGAAGGAATTCCTCAATGTTAGTAAAAGCAACAATGATTTCATCCCTTTATACTTTTGCAATGAGTCACTTCTTGTCAAATGAACAGATCAAAAAGATGTTTAAAATTACTAACAAGGTTGCAGCGTTACTTGCAGAGATACTTTACTTATCTAAACATCAGAGCATTACTTCAGCAAAGGAAGATGGGTGTGTACTAGATCCACAAAGTCTCAAATGCTTACAATAGTTACGATGCATAAAATGATAAAATGACTGGTAGACTAGTCAGTGAGATCAATTTTTTATGTCCATAATGACATTAGTCTCTTTCTTGAGGAGAGTGTGCCACCCCCTTTCTATATCTTTTAAAATTCTGTTTACGATGTATGTAGCTATTTTTAATAATTCAAATCAAACTTATTAATTATACAAGCCAGTGCTGAATACAACAAGAGAGTACAGAGGAATACAAAAAAGCTAAACCAACATATGAACTATTTTATAGTGCTGAAACATACAATACATAGAAAGAAAAACACAACCTGGTCTTCTTCCAAAAGAAACAAATATCAATGTTTACCCCTCTTCGAAATATCTGTGAGCTCACTTATCCCTCTTCCAGTTTAGATAGTTACTCATGTACAAGCTTCTAAATAATGAAATCATAGAAATTTCTTGGGGATAGTAAGCTTAAACCATAAACACTTATGGCTTACCGGCTCATGAACTTTGGTCATCTCCCAAGCCATGACACACTGCCTACAATAACATGTAAAAGTGGAAGCACGAATTCTCCTCTCTAATTGTCTTTTTATATTTTTTGTGAGAAGGGGGAAAGGAGGAGCTCAGTGGAGGGTGGAGAAATGTTACACCTCTCCACCCCATGTTGATGTCCCTCCGCCAATTTTAAGGAAGTAAATTTTTGAAATTTAGCAAAGAGGAACGAAACAATTGCAACCACTGATTTCCACGCCATGCAACTAACCAAGATATGATGAAGGCATTAAAGTGTAAGTGTCGATTCTTATTTGATACAAGGAGTGTCAAGGGTACTCTTGGATTTGTGCAGACCATAGTTGAGTATTAAACCATGAATAGAAGAGATTTACCTACTCTTACCAAATATAGGAGCAACCTCTTCAAGAAATTGACAAAGCCTGTGAGGTGGAATGAAGAAGATTTGTGTAGCTGATTCACTTGCTGAAAGTATCAGCCTTTCCTTCCTCGAAGAATGATGTTTAGGGAGAAAACCAACTGCACAAAGAGACAATATGTGAATCAATTCTACAAGTATTTACTCAATATTCTTGAAATTTAGAAACTAAAAAACAGTGTATCAGAGCAGTACCAAATGAGAACTCATTTGTAGGTAAGCCAGAGGCTGAAAGAGCAGTTACCACAGCAGAAGGCCCAGGGATGGGAACAACAGATATATTTTTATCCGCGCACAGCTTAGCCTACAATTTAAAAAATATTTCACATGCATATCTTTCAATAGACAAAATGTGGGACGTGAAGCATGAGAACCTAATTACTGCTCTTTCCACAAATATATAGAGGAATGTTCACATCAAAACTATTCCGCACTGTATGTCACAACCATGGTTAATGGTACACAAACAACTACCAATATATTTCACCTGAGAAGTAGCCTATAAAGATGGATATTTCAAAAAAGTTGGAAGAAAGAATAGAATAATCCACAAGATCACCATCAAGATATACTTGCTCACCAGTTCCATTCCAGGATCACTGATGCCTGGTGTGCCAGCATCGCTGATCAGGGCAATAATTTCACCATCTTGTAATTTCCTCAGCACCACTTGTGCTCTTTGAGACTTGTTAAACTTGTGATAACTGAGTTGAAACCTTAAGTTTATTCTTTGACACAAATAAGCACTTAAGAAAATTACCAAACATAACCCAAAACTGACTTACAAGAGGAGTTTTAATGTTGTAATAACGTAGTAATTTTTCAGAATGCCTTGTATCTTCCGAAAGAATCACATCTGCTGATTTCAAGAGCCGCAAAGCCCTGGAAGCCCCAAAAAATTCACGAAAAAGGCAGAGAATATAGAAGAAAAATAGTTTTGTCATTCATCCTTCAAGGTTAGAGTTTTAAAAATACGAATAATTAATCCATTCTAAGTAGACACAAATACACGTAGTGGATGCAAGCTTATTGTAAATACAATTCAAATTGTTAAAAGAATCTCTAAAGTTAGAAAACTCATATTAGAATGAAACTAGGTCCAAGTGAATGGAACCTGAAGATTCATTCATATAGCGGATCCTGACAATCTCAGGACTAAAATGCAATAGTAGTTGATGTATAACATCCATGAAACTTAACAGGTGCAACGCTATTCTTCCACATGACATTAGGCTTGAATTTAGGGGTTATATTAGTCATATAACTAATGTGAACATTACTAATACTAATAGTCCATTCAGTACTATTCTTATACACTCTTCCAAACAACATGTGTCTGCATGCGTTTACTTAGCTATAGGGGCAGAGTGGGTCTGTACTAGCTGCTATCATGTTCCATTTAGTAAAGAATCCAAGTGATTTACCTGAGAGTAATATCTTCAAGATTGTCAATTGGGCTTCCCAATAGATACAGACCTGGTTTCAAAGGAGACTAAAGCAAAAAGGAAAAGGGTAATTCATTCACACTGGCACCAGTTCAGAAAGTTTAAAATTTCAAATCAAGAAAGACAAAGATAGAAACTTTACTTGTTTAGAGTCAGATAGCTGATTCTGCAGTTCATCAGGGGTGTCAGCAGTGGAGGTTTGTGCACTGTTAGAATAGAATGAAAGGGTAAAATGTCTAGGGAGAGTGGAAGGACAAAGGAAGGGAGGATGTGGGGTAGGAGAGATTGAATGATATTAGAAGAGGGCATCTTTAAAACTGCTGTCGGGGAAATGGGGTGAAGACAGAGGAGGATTACATGAATATGGGATTATAGCACCGTATCACCATTCTTGATACTTCTCTTCAAGAAAAAAAGAAGAGGCCTTTTGCAGTTCAATATTTTTGTTGAAAGTTTGGGGTTTTATTACTGATTAGAAATTTAGTAATCTGACCTCCAATTCCACTAGTGTGAGTTTTCTTTCTTTTTTTTTTTTTTGTTAGTGAAAAATACAATTATTAAGGGTGTGTTTGGTATCAACCATTTTTTTATTTATTTATTGGTGTTTCATATTTATAGCAAAATATTATAGACAAATGAGGTGGGAAGTAGGGTTCGAATTTGGCAAGATTTGTGATGGGGCCATTGGCCATTGGCCACTGGATGGGTGAGGAGATAATGAGTTTAAATGACATTTATAGGACTTTTTGCTCCAAGGTAATACAGGGAAGTTAAAATTTTCTAAAGATAATATTTTGGCTATTCAAACATTAAAAAGTTAGACAAAAACACTCTAAATGTCTCTCATGTATTTATTTTTTGTTTCTTGTAGAATATTTTATACATGAATTTGTGATAAAAGACTTCTTATTCGAAGCTCACACAACTAAATTTGAAACTTTAGATTGCTCACATAATTAGATTTGAAATTTCTGATTAAGGATGACGTACTGCATCCTATCTAGGATTTTTAAGGCATGCGTAGTGGTAGGAAATAACAATGACTAGTGGCTATTGATTCGTCTTCAATTTTTTATCAGAAATTACCATTCCACAAATTTGGAACATAAAACTTAAATTCTAAAAATAATTTTGTTCGTATACTAAACATAAATAATCTTGGAGTTTTAATCTTTTGGTTTAACATCCACATGCAACTTTAATAACAAACCTAGTATAGCCCCATATTTTACCCCTAGATCGTGAAGATATAGAGGCTCTTTCAAAAAGATCCTAAAAGTTTTTGTTTTAACACCTGAGCAATGACGATAAAGTGCCTTCCCAATTGAAAGTTATGTTCCAAAAATGGCCACAATGATTGTAAGCTTGAATTTCATCTACAAAGTATCAAGTACTGGAAAGTCCTATACACTTTTATAGGAGAAATTCCAACTCCAACAAATAATCAAGCAAAGTAAGTTAGATTGTATGGTACTATGGATGATAAAGGGTCGGATTTTAAGGCCACAATTATTATAACATAAAATACAATTTTTCAATCTATGCTTCTGAATTACATTTAACTAGAAGCACTAACACTACTATACAAGTAAAGATTGCTTTATAACAACACTAAAATTTTGCTTAGAACACAATGTGAACTACAAATAGAGAATGTCAGTTGTTTTTCTATTACTATTTTATTTTGTAAATCAAATTTTCTTTGTTTTTCGAACAGGAAGAGACAATTTTTCCGTTGACATTAGAGTTGGAGTTCCTAGTGTTGCACTCCAGAGTAGCTTGTGTTACTACACTTTGTCATGGAACCACCATCTTGTCTCTTTGGGAGACTTGCCATCGCAGTCCTTTAGGTAGAGATCATCATCGGTAGGATGTTGTTATTCAAACCCCAAAACAGGAAATGTAGATATGAGTGTCACGACCCATCCTCGTGGGCTGTGACTAGTGCTCGGATAAGCACCCAAACACAATCACAAAGTCAAATTTCAAATAGATGGCTTATATAGACACAAGTATCAAACACATCCTCAAATTCGATCAAACACATCTACAATTTTTAAGAAAAATTTGGCAGAGTTTCTTTTATTTTACAGACTAACCCAAAATAACCCTGCACATCAGAAGATACCAACAAAGGCCACACAAGAGCAAACAAACACAACATACATATACATATGCAGGCCGACAAGGCTGCCATGCCTGGTGAAGCCACCCAACAAACACATCATACGAGTCAAATCGAATGGACTGGGCACAAACCTACACACATATATCCACAGATCTCTAAACAAACTGACAGAATCATACAATGCAATGAACGAAAATATATATACCAAAAGTGGGCTTCGAAGTAGGGAGAACACTCCAAATAGCAGAAGGGTGTCCTAAACTGGTGGGTTACCAAACTGTACGTCAGTACCTGCGGGCATGAAATGCAGCCCCCGATGAAGGGGGGGTCAATACGAAATACATACTGAGTATGTAAAGCAGAATGTACAGAATATAAATCTGAGTAATAATTGAAACAAAAGTATAGAAGGCAAATGCATATCAAAAAAGATATATTAAAAATGTTTACTTTCAAAATACAAATCATGCATAGAGCACAGGAACTATGGTCGCCCGCCCGTCAATGGCGCCATAACACAACATAACACTAGAAAATTCCAAATCTCCGAATCTCCATCACATATCACAAAACGGCATAATGCCAAACACAGCAGAAAACCCAATCACAGCATAACATCAAGCAAAGCGGAACCCGACCCTTGGGTGAAGCTCGGTCCGCCGAACATAATATAACACCAGAGTATATCATAATGTACACGACAACCAACTGGCTCGAAAATCGGCGAACGATATCATAGTAGGCA
>DF358243.1:126037-137801 GCA_000787875.1 Solanum virginianum
TCTATCTAGTTTAGAGCGGATTTTGCAGACGATGCTGAGAAAAGACTAAGAAAACACTGCAACAGAAGATTTACAAAAGTCATTATGAGTTGTAGAGAGGTTTACGACTCGTAGAATGAGTCTCGTAAAACCCCAGATAACTTGATAATTTTTTTTAAAATCTGAGGCCTAGATACGAGGGGTGGTTTATGACTTGTAGAGCTGCTTATGACTTGTAGAGGAGGTTTTGTAGAAAATTTTAGTGACTTGGATTCAAGGTTCATCTTGTTTACGGAAGGAGTTTATGACTCATAAAACACATTACGACTTGTAAGATGAGGTTTTGTACTAACTTCTCAAGACTCTGACTTTCTGATCCCTACTTTATGAGGGGTCTTCTACGACTCGTAGATGCGGTCTCATAGACCCGGATGACAGTTTTACTGAGGGGTATTTTTGTTCATTTTGTTTCCTATTTAAATAAATCCCTAGTCGTTTTAGGCATGAATGAGGTCTTAAAACAAACCTTACGTGCATTATTCTCCATTCTTCAGACTTGGGTTTTCTTGAGAGCAAGAGGAGAGAAGAAAGATCTAGGGTTTTCAATTCAAGTGCAAGGATTGATTGAGGTTAGATTATTTCTTCAATCCCTAGGTATGTAAGGCTTACTAAAGTATGGACTACCTTCTTCCACACGTCCCTTCATTTTCTTGAGTCAAAGATTTGGAAAAGAGTCGAGAGTTAAGAAAGTCGTTGATCTAAATATTACATTCTTGCATTTATTTTGAGATTTTCTTATAATATATGAGGTACTTGTTGCATTGCATAAAATTTCATATGAAGTTGAGATGAAGTTTTACACTTGATAGTATGAACCCTAAAGTTCATGATTTTATAAACTCCTATGCATATTTCAGAGTTGAGTATACGAGTTAAGTAATTTGAGCATGATTGAGTATGAGGAGCATTGCAATAAGTCACATATATTACTATACATGACTATCTAGGTTGCATTATATGATGAGTCAATTTGAGTGAGTCTAAATGACCTTTTGAGTCTGAGTCGAGTTGACTGGTTGCATTGATTGATTATTTTATTGAGTAATTGAGATGAGTTGAGATGAGATACCCCAAAAGGGTTAAGTTTTGAGTTTATTGATTGAGCATTAGGGATTGAGTTGATTCATGAGTTAGCATATTTTAGTCTTGAGAGGAGTATCGAACACTGAGCAAGGAGCAAGTGAATATCTACTTTAACCCATAGAACTATGTTGCCTGTATAGGATAGTTGTTACAACTCATTCTGATGACTCTTGTCCTACAATTAGACACTAACTATGGATCGCCCTTTTTCGTGGCAAGTTAAGGGCGAGCGTGATAATGACATTGCCTTAATTATGCATCACCTAATTAAAGGTGGTGGGATGAGGATGTTGGTTAAGAGAAACTTCCAAGTAACATTGATTGAGCATGATATTTTAAAATGAGTCTTTTCCTACATAGCATACTTTAAAAGCATGATTTTACTTTAAACTTACACATACTAAGCTGAGCATGAGTTATTGAGTAGAGATGTTGAGCTTTATTTTTTGGAGCTATTTTACATACCGATATATTCCATGTACTGATATCCATTTGGACCTGCATCTTTTCATGATGCAGATACAGGTGATAGAGGACTTCAGCCCCCGTATCATTGAGGTCCACAGATCAGTACATTTCCAGAGTTGGTGAGCCCTCTTTGCTTTCCAAACGAGCTCCTTTATCTTATAAGTTGATTTAGTATATTTTTCTTTCTTTGATTTAGGGTATTCATGGCCTGTCATGAAACCATCTAGACTTGTTGAGTAGAGGCTTCATAAACACTGAGTAGAGGATTGTCGAGTATTTTGTATTTCCAAACTTGTTCGTTGGAAACTATAAGTTAGTTGAGTTAATTATTCTATTCATATGATGCCCTTTTTATTTGAGATATTCTTCCACTATTGAGTATAATGTGATGATAAGGCCAAGTGGTTCTCTCGGGGGCTAACAGTAGTCTTTGAGCACTGACCACGCCAAGGGTACCCTCCCGGGGCATGACAAACTTGGTATTAGAGCATAGATTTTAAGAGTCCTAAGGTGTCTATGAAGCCGTGTCTAGTAGAGTTTTGTTTATAAGTGTGTTGTACACCACACTTCATAAGCGAGAGGCTATAGGACATTAGGAATTGTTACCCTCTTCTTGTATTTTGAGTTCGTGCAATAGAGTTAACACTCTACAAACTCTTTTTTAACTCATGTGTTACATGCTTGCAGATCATGCCTCCTAGACGCCCTACAACCTAGAGGAATGCCTTAGCTAGCAATGCTGAGAACCTTACTTCAGAGGTGCCTCCTGAGATGGAAACGAGGGCTCGAGGTCGACCTGCCAGGACTACTAGTGTCCCTATGACACCTACTGCTCCACCTGCTCCTACTACTGAGGCTGACTTCAGAGGAGCTATCACCAAGCTCACATAGTTAGTAGCTTCCTAAAGCAGGAACCAGTAGTTTTAGCTCTCATGAGCCAACGACTGCTTCAAGACTGAGAGATTTTCTAAGGATGAACCCACCTTTCTTTATCAGGTCCAAGGTTGAGGGAGACCCTCAGAACTTCACTGATAAGATGCAGAAAGTGCCGAATGCATACGACCGAGACTGAGGGAGTTGAGCTTGCTGCTTATCAGCTCAAGGCTATGGCCAATATTTGGTACAATCAGTATGAAAAGAGTTGAGGTGAGGATGATAAGCCCGCTTCTTGGGATGAGTTTGAGAGTGCCTTCCTCTATTACTTCTTTCCTCAAGAGTTGAGAAAGGCGAAGGTCGAAGAGTTTGTGAATCTAAAACAAGTTAAAGAGTACAACTTGAAATTCATTTAGATATCTGGGTATGCCTCAGAGATGGTCCAGGACATGAGAGCGAGGATTAGCAAATTCATTTTTGGGTTAGATGGATAGGTAAAGAGGGAGTACAATGTGGCATTGCTGATCTTGGGTATGGATATTTCCATAATGATGGTCTATTCCCAATAAACTAAAGAGGATAAGAAAAAGGATAGAGAGGAGCATCTGAGTAAGAAGGCCAAATCAACAAGGCCTGAGCCCAGTCAGAATAAATACAGTAAAGAGATAAGTCCTAGTTCTAGAAGACGTCCTCTATCTATGCACCATCTTCAGCTACTGCACCAGCCCCGAGCCAGAGGTATGATCGAAGGTTCCAAGGTTAGCCAAACTTTAGGGCATAGGGTGCACAGTCTCAAGCAAGTGCGACTCTTGTCTCTAAAAGGAAGCCACCTTGTTGAAATATGGTAGGATGTATTTGGGAGAGTTTAGAGATGAAGGGAATGGTTGCTACAAGTGTAGTAACCTGGTCATTTCTAGAGGGAGTGTCTGATGTGGGGCAGTAAGGCCTAGTTTGCTACTATAACATAACCAGTGAGGGGTGATCAGAGAGGTGCTACACCAGGGGCAGGCGGTGGGACAATCTATTTGTATGCAATGAGGAATTGGTTAGACCAAGAGGTTGCACCAGATGTTGTGATGGTTATGCTTTGGGTCTTTACCTTCCTTGCTATGTTTTACTTGATCTGGGTGCAACATGTTCTTTTGTTACGCCATATGTGGTGAGTAGATTTGAGATTCTTCCAGTGTGTTTTCTTGATCCATTTTCTATTTCTACTCCTGTTGGTGAGTTCATTCGAGCTGAGAGAATCTATAGAGATTTTATGGTATCCATTTATCACAAGGATATCCTTGTTGATTTGATTGTGTTAGAGATGGTTGATTTCAATGTGATCCTTGGTATTGACTGGCTTTACACTTGCTATGCCTCTGTTGATTGCCGAACTTGGACTGTTAAGTTTCAATTTCCGAATGATTTTATTATTGAGTAGAAGTGAGATTTTGTTGCGCCGAAGGGTACATTTATTTCTTACCTCAAGGCCCAATGACTAATTTCTAAAGGATGTATCTACTATCTCATGAGAGTTAAGTTTGACGATGTTGAGCCCCCTACTCTTGAATTTGTCCTGATTGTGAGTGAGTTCCCTGATGTGTTTCTTGAGGATCTGCACGGAGTTCCCCCTATAGGGAGATTGACTTCGGAATTGATGTACTTCCAGACACCTAGCCTATTTCCATTCCACCATATAGAATGGCCCTTACAGAGTTGAAAGAGTTGAAGGACCAGTTAAGGGATTTGTTAACGAAAGGATTTATAAGGTCGAGTATCTCTCCATGGGGCACTCCGGTCTTGTTCGTGTAAAAGAAGAATGGTTCTCTTAGGATGTGTATTAATTACTGTCAATTAAATAAGATGACAGTCAAGAACAAGTATCCCCTTTTGAGGTTAATGATTTGTTCGACCAACTTCAGGGTGCCACTGTTTTCTCTAAGATAGCCTCAGATCAGGCTATCATCAGTTGAAAGTGAGAGAATGTGACATCTTGAAGATGGCTTTTCGAACTCGATATGGTCACTTTGAGTTCTTGGTGATGTAATTTGGGTTGACAAATGTACTTGCACCTTTATGGATCTAATGAACAGGTTGTTTAGATAGTATCTTGACATGTTCATGATTGTGTTTATTGATGATATTTTGGTATATTCTTGAAATGACGAGGAGCATGCCAATCACCTTAGAATTGCTTTGCAGGCACTCAGAGATAATAATTTATATGCAAAGTTTTTAGAGTTTTGGCTTAAATTCGTGGCTTTCTTAGGTCATGTGATTTGTGAAGATGAAATTCGAGTGGATACTTAAAAGATTGAGGCGGTCAAGAATTGACCAAGACTAACCTCACCGATCGAGATAAGGAGTTTTCTGGGATTAACTAGCTACTATCGGAGGTTTGTTGAAGGGTTTTCTTCCCTATCTGCATTGTTGACCAAATTAACTCAGAAGAAGGTCAAGTTTTGATGGGTGAATGTGAGAAAAACTTCTAAGAGCTGAAGATGAGGTTAACTATTGCATCGGTGTTGACCTGCCTGATGGGATGGATGAGTTTGTGATCTACTACAATGCTTCGAGAGTGTGATTCAGATGTGTGTTGATGTAGAAAGGAAAGGTTGTTGCCTATGCTTCTAGACAACTTAAGGTGCATGAGAACAACTATCCCACTCATGACCTGGAGTTGGCAGTAGTGGTATTTACTCTTAAATTATGGTGCCACTATTTATATGAAACATATGTGGATATATTCATAGACCACAAGAGCCTGCAATACGTTTTCACCCAGAAGGAACTTAATCTGAGGTAGAGAAGATGACTTGAGCTGCTAAAGAACTATGACATAAGCATCCTCTACCATCCAGGTAAAGCTAATATGGTTGCTGATACTCTTAGCAGGTTATCCATGGAGAGCACAGCCTATGTGGAGGAGAAGAAGAGAGAATTAGCTAAATAAGTTCATAAACTGGCACAATTAGGATTTTAGTTAGATGAATCAGGCGAAGGAGGAGTTCTTATGCATAATAGATCTGCATCATCTCTAGTAATAGAGGTGATGGACAAACAAGATCAAGAACCCTTCTTATTACAGTTGAAGGAGGATGTGCATAAGCATAAGATGATGGCTTTCGCCAAAGGGGGATATGGAGTATTGAAGTATCAAGGCAGATTGTGTGTTTCGGATGTTGATGGTGTTTGGGAGAGGATCATTGCAGAGGCCCACAATTCCAGATATTTCATCCATCCAGGGTCTACCAAGATGTATCATAACTTGAGAGATGTCTACTGGTCAGGTGAAATGAAGAAAGACATTGCTGAGTTTGTTTCCAAGTGCCCGAATTACCAACAAGTTAAAGTTGAGCACCAAATGCCATATAGAGTAGCTCAGAACTTTGAGATTCCAGAGTGGCAATTGAAGATTGTTGATTTGATTGTGTTAGATTTGAGTAGAGTTTATTGGCTGCATTGATTGATTAAATTGTAGAGTGGCAATTGAAGATGATAAACATGGACTTCATCACAGGTTTACTGAGGTCCCGTAGATAGTACGATTCAATTTGGGTGATCATTGATCGGATGATAAAATCTACACACTTCTTAACAGTCAATATGACTGATACTATAGAGGATTATGCCCGATTTTACAAAAAAGAGATTGTTAGATTGCATGGAGTCCCTGTGTATATCATCTCAGATAGCGGAGCTTAATTCACTGCTCAGTTTGGGAGATCTTTTCAGAAGAGTTTGGGTACGAAAGTGCTTCACCTACATACAGATGGCCAAGGAAAGCATACTATTCAGACATTAGAGGATATGTTGAGAGCCTGTGCCATTGATTTTAAAGGTAATTGGGATGACCACTTACCCCTGATTGAGTTTGCCTACAAGAACAGTTTCCATTTGAGTGTTCAGATGGCCCCATATGAGGCACTCTATGGGACGAGGTGTAGGTCACCGATTGGATGGTTTTAGGTAGGTGAAGTAGAGATAATTAGACAAGACCTGTTCTATCAAGACATGGAAAAGGTGAAGGTCATTCGAGAAAGGTTGAAAACTGCATAGAGTCGACAGAAATCCTACATAGATGTAGAAGAAGAGACTTAGAGTTTGAGGTCAATGATTGGGTATATTTGAAAGTGTCACCCATGAAGGATATGATGAGATTCAGAAAGAAAGAAAAGTTGAGTCTGAGCTATATTAGCCCCTATCAAATCATAAAGAGAGTAGGCAACATGTCTTATGAGTTAGAGCTACCATTAAAGTTAGCGACTATCTACCAAGTCTTCTATATCTCTATGCTTAAGAAGTGCTTGGGAGATCCATAGTAGGTTGTGCCTCTCGAGAGTATTGGAATGAGGGACAATCTGAGTTATGAGGAGATTCCCATTCAAATCCTTGATTGTTAGGTTCGCAAGTTAAGAACCAAAGAGATTGCATATGTCAAAGTATTGTGGAGGAACCAATTTGTAGAAGAAGCTACTTGGGAGCCGAAAGAGGATATAAAGGCCAAATACCCTAATTTATTCTTGCTTGCTGATGATGAGAGAGTTGATGGTAATAAATTGCTTCTAAATTCCTAAACTCCTATTGTTTGAGTTCTTCTTCTATTTTCAGTATGATAAACAATAGAGTTCTAGAGTCTGAGTAAAGATTGACGTGATTTATTGTTTGATTGTTTTACTTGCTAAATTTCTTGATGGGTTGATTTCATGAGTGAGTTGATTGTTAGAGTTCATAGGGAGATTTGTGCGTTAATCTAAATCCCTGGATTTCTCTTTATTCAAGGACGAATGATCCCAAAGAGGAGATAATGTAACAACCCCTAATCCTTTCTATCTAGTTTGGAGTGAATTTTACAGATGATGCTAAGAAAAGACTGAGAAAAAGCTGCAGCAAAAGGTTTACGAAAGTTATTATAAGTCATAGAGAGGTTTACAACTTGTAGAATGGATCTCGTAAAACCCCAGGTAACTTGATGAAATTTTATAAAATCTGAGGCCTGGATACGAGGGGTGGTTTGTGACTCATAGAGCTGCTTAAGACTCATAAAGGGGCCTTCTACGACTCGTAGATAGGGTCTCATAGACCCAGACAATAACTTTACTAAAGGGTATTTTTATCCATTCCATTTCCTATTTAAATAAATCCTAAGTTATAAGTGCATTTTTCTCTATTCTTCACGTTTCAGTTTTCTTGAGAGCAAAAGGAAAGGAGAAAGAGCTAGGTTTTCAATTTAAGCACAAGGATTGATTGAGGTTTGATTGTTTCTTCAATCACCAGGTATGTAAGGCTTACCAAAGTGTGGACTACCTTCTTCTACACGCCCCTTCATCTTCTTGAGTTAAAGATTTGGAATAGTTGAGAGTTGAGAAATCCTATGATTTAAATATTACATTCGTCGCATTTATTTTGAGATTTCCTGATAATATATAAGGTACTTGTTGCATTACATAAAATTTCATATGAAGTTGAGATTAAGTTTTACACTTGATAGCATGAACCCTAAATTTCACAATTTTATGAACTCCTATGCATATGAGTTGAGTAATTTGAGCATGATTGCGTATGAGGACCATATTGCAATGAGTCACATATAAAACTATACATGATATCTAGCTTGCAGTATATGATGAGTCAATTTGAGTGAGTCTAAATGATTGTTTGAGTTTGAGTAGAGTTTATTGGCTGCATTGATTGATTAAATTGTAGTGTAATGGAGATGAGTTGAGATGAGATACCCCAAAGGGGTTGAGTTTTGAGTTGATTGATTGAGCAATGAGAATTGAGTTGATTGATGAGTTGAGCATATTTTAGTCTTGGGGGTTCGAGCACCGAGTGGGGAGCGAGCAAATTGTTAGAACCCGTATGTCCTTCATTGGATCAATTAGGAAAAGTTTGGGATCAAAAGTGAAATTTTTAAAAGTTGGAGATCTTGAATTAATTAAGTGGTGCCCACAAGATTTGTGTTAATTTTTAATTGGAATAAGTATGGTGTGAGCCATGTACACTTGGCAAAGTGTTGTTGGAGCAATTAATAATCTCTTTTCTCACTTTTGAAAACCCTAATCCATTTGTGGAGTTAAAGAGAAAAGGTAAGATTTAGTGTTGTTTTCTGTGTTGTAACTGTTGTAAGTATGTTGTAGTATGTTAAAATGGAGGAAATTCATGAAATATGTAATGTTGGAAGCGAGTTGTGTGTGATAGTGTTTGGAGCCTTGTGGGCATGTATGGATTGTGTAGTGTTGTGTTGTGTTGGAATTATGAATTGATGCCTAGTTAGTATATTATGATCATTGTAGTGTGATGAAATGATTGGAAATCATCCATATGTGTATGTAGTGTGTTAGCCGAATTTATGAATATTGTTAAATGGTGATAAAGAGAGCTAGTATTGTTATGTTACCTTTTGAATTGATTATCAATGTTGCTAGGTTGTTGTTGTTGATTAATTGGGGCCGAGTTGAATTCTTGGGGTGGCCTATGTTTAAGGGGAAATGCTGCCCAAATTTTTGTAGAATTAGGGGCAAAATTGGACTTTAATGCCCAAAATGTCTTTAGCTAATTGTGTAGCATTTTATGGCTTGTTGTAGACCTTGGGCAGTTCAAAGCATAAGTTGGATTTGGATTGTGTTTGGAATTTATTGGAGAGCATTTGAGGTATGTAAAGCTACCTTCCTTTCTGTCATGTCTTTGCTAAAATAGGCTATGATACGAGCCTCAAGGGAACTCTATTCTCGCAATCCGAGCATGTGTATGATCTGTATTTATTTCTTGGTATTCTTGTGTTAATATGTCATAACATTAATTCTTATGTCTTTGGAATTCATAAGTTGCAAAAGGGTATGTGAAATTTGATTAGTTTCTGAAAGAAGTTATTCTTCAACTATTTTTAAAAACTACAAACGTCCATAACTTTTACAGAAAGGTTCGAATTGCTTTGAAATTCCTTGTAGGAGTATGTATGACCTAGGATGAGTATGTTCTCCGTAAGTTGGGTCAGTTTGGGTCTCCACCTGTCCGTGGATTCCTCGACACCCTTTTATATAATTTTAGTAACTTTTGAAAGAATTTGTAAAAATTGTTCTTCCGATTTTAAATGGCTACTTTACTTATGTTTTGGATTTATGAAAAGGATTTTATGCATATGATTACTCACTACTCCACTCGTGCCTATTATGATATCGTTTGCTGGTTCCCAGGCCGGTTGATTGTCGTGCGCATTATGATATACTCTGGTGTTATGCTGTGTTTGGGTAAGTACAGGGACGACGATACGTAACGCCTGACTCACTTGTATATTGTGCAGAGTTTGGTGATATATTATGTTTGGGTGAGTACGGGGACGGCGATACGTAACGCTCGACTCATTTATGATATTTCTATGTTGTGATATGTGACAGGGATTCGGAGATTTAAAACTTTTTGGTGTTATACTGTGTTATGGCGCCAGTGACGGGCGAGCAACCATATTTCTTGTGCCCTATGCATGATTTGTGTTTTGAAAGTAAACAGTCTAATACTTTTTGGATATGTGTTTGCCTTACATACTTTGGTTTTGATTACTACTCAGATTTACATTCTGTACATTCTGCTTTACATATTCAGTACGTACTTCGTATTGACCCCTTTCTTTGGGGGCTGCATTTCATGCCTGCAGGTACCGACGTACAGTTGGGTGAACTACCAGCTTAGAACACTTTTCTACTGTTTGGAGTGCTCCCCCTATTTCGGAGCCCACTTTTAGTATACCCTTGTTTGTTATTTTGTATATATTTATGCGAGGGTACGATGGGGCCCTGTCCCGTCCTATGATTCTGTCAGTCTATTTAGAGGTTTATGGACATATATGTGTGTGGGTTGTGCCCAGTCTGTTCGATGAGATTTGCATGATGTGTATGTTGGGTGGCTTTACCGCCATGGCGGCCTTGTCGGCCTGTATATGTATATATGTTGTTCTGTTGACCTTGTCTGGTCTCTGTTGGTATCTTCTGATGTGCAAGGTTATTTTGGAATAGTCCATAAAATAAAGGTTCAGTAGACTCGGTCTGGTATCTGTTGGTATTTTCTGAATACAGGATTGTTTTGGATAGTTTGTAAAACAAAGGAAACTCTGCCGAATGTTTTTTGAAAATATAAGTCATCTGGTTGTAACTTGGCTTTGTGATTGTGTCTAGCTGCCCAATCCGGGCACTAGTCACAGCCCACGGGGTTGGGTCGTGACACAAATATCTACTTTAACTTACAGAACTATGTTTCCAGCATAGGATATTCGTTACAACTCATTCTGATAACTCTTGTGCCGCAATTGGACACTTACTATAGATCCATGAGAGAGTTGATCACCCATTTTTGTGACAAGATAAGGGTGGGCGTGGCTACGATGTCATCGTCATTGTCCATCAACTAATTAAAGGTGGTGGGATGAAGATGTCGGTTAAAAGAAACTCCCAGGCAACAGTGATTGAGCATGATATTTTAAAACGAGTCTTTTCCTAAAGAGCATACTTTAAAAACATGATTTTACTTTAAACTTGCATATACTAAGCTGATCATGAGTTATTGAGTCAAGATGAGTGAGTTCAACTTTACTTTTCTTGAGCTATTTTACGTACCAGTATATTCCATATACTGACATCCATTTGAGCCTACATCTTTTCATGATGCAGATACAGGTGATAGAGGACTTCAGCCCGCGCATCGTTAAGGTCCACAAATAAGTACATTTCCAGAGTTAGTGAGCCCTCTTTGCTTTCTGGAGGAGCTCCTTTATCTTATAAGTTGATTTAGTATATATATTTATTTCTTTGATCTGGGGTGTTCATGGTCTATCATGACACCATCTAGACTTGTTGAGTAGAGGCTTCATAGACACTGAGATGATTGTCGAGTATTTTGTATTTCCAAACTTGTTCGTTGAAAACTATGAGTTAATTGAGTTAATTATTCTATTTATATGATGCCCTTTTTATTTGATATATTCTTCTGCTGTTGAGTATGATGTGATAATGTGGCCAAGTGATTCTTTCGAGGGCTAACAATAGTCTCTGAGTGCCGGCCATGCCAAGGGTACCCTTCCAGGGCGTGACACTCTAACCCTTCTTTCTTTGAACTTCTCCTCCTCAATTTATTCAACATAGGTCATCACTCTAGAGATGTCAATATCATTAATAAGTATGATGGTTTTACATTTCTTGATAACTAAATTTGATACTCCTGAAATGAACTTTCTCATATAAGCTCGAGGATCGGCCAACAATATCAGGGTAGACTTGGATAACTTTATGAACTTTAAGGCATACTCCCTCACATGTATAAT
>DF358242.1:0-14826 GCA_000787875.1 Solanum virginianum
AAAAAAAGTACTTTTCCAAATAAGCAGATTTTATAAGCTTGGTCAAACAGGATATAAGCCAGAAGGGGGATTATAATACTATCATTGTATTTTACAATGCATTTTAAATAATTTATCTACTGCCAGAATTCATAATCCTTCAATTGTTTTGATTGGATTTATTCATTCCCTTTAGATTTACTCTATCTCAGTAAATAATAAAGCTCTAATTAAATTCACTCTTGCTCACATCACATTGATGATAATTGAAATATCAAATGTTAACTTTAGTCTCAAAACCCAAAATTCAGAATTTATGAAAAATTAGGACAACACTTAATTATTGACTTTCAAATGCACGAATGATTATTAAATGACGTAAATCTTGAGACATTTTGACCAGCTGCAAGAATTTTTCAGTGTGTTTTCTCATTAATTTCAACACTGGATCGCTGGAGAGGGAGATGTATGATTTAAATTTATTTGAATTTAATTTTACGCATAAAAATATGGAATTCGGATAAATTTGAGAGTTCGGCCAATTAATCCAGTAGCTTTGGCCGTAGATCTTACATTTGTGTTAAAATACACTTAGTAGTAATATATAATTCAATAATTCAGTTATTTTATTTTTACGAATATAAAACTCATAAACTCAAAACCAATATACTCAGCATGACGAATACATTCTACCAACTTTTTGTAGGTCCAATATGCCACATTAATAGAGATCTAGGATCGCATTTAAGTATAACTTTTACTAATGTCTTGGCATGCACATAATATTTTATACATGTACTAGTTACTTAAACATTAATTTCAGTCGAGAAGACGATTTATGTGTAAAAAACATCTACTTAAAAAAATGACTTTTTTTTTTTTACAAAACTTTAATTTCAACTTTGCATATGGTATATTTCAGACTACAAGATTAAAAGATATTTTGATATATTTAACATGATTTTAATTTAAGAGCACAAAATTAAAATTTTTTTTTTTTAAACTACGTGTCAAGCCAAACTAAATCATTATCAAATTTTAATCAAATCATATCGGAACGCGCGTAGGTTGACTTTGTTATAAAGGACAACATGTGGTGCAACTTGAAATTAAAGGCATCCCCTCGTGTGTAGCATGAATTATACACATTCCAAAATATTCTGCGACTTACGGCGATGTAAGTCAAAAGTTAGATTTTACGTAGTCGGTACTCATAACTTTTCCACCTGCTAAAGCTGATTCATCACATGTTCATAAAGGGAAACAATTTAGAGAAAGTTCCTCTCTATGTATAGCATGCTATATAAAATAGCAACAAAATAAAATCGTAACTTCATGATTTATCAAATGAAAATTACTTACTTTTTATGTTGAAATAAAAAAAAAAGATAATTTTTTGAGGTAATAATTGTTATTCCTAATTGTTTGTACTTCATATGCTTTTTCTGTCCTGTGTAGTATTGAAAAATTGTCGGGTTTTTTTTTTCTTTTGGATGGTTATTCTTATGAAATGTCTGTCATATTTCTCAACTTCTTCTCTGTCCTATACCCCAGATCAAATTTGACTAAGAATATGATTAAGCTTACTTTTGGGCTAATATAGCCAAATTCTTGATAACAATATCACTTGTTTCAATATTTTTTAGATGCTACAATAAAATATTATTATAAAAAACATGTGATATAACATATTGTTATTGTGAAGTACTGCTATAGAGTATGACCATCGTCAAAAAGTGTGACCAGTGCCTTTAACAATAACAATAACATACACAGTGAAATTTCACGAGTGAAATTAGATTCTCAAAAATGACGAAAGAGTTATACGTTTAATTTACTAGCTGCTGCAACTTATCCTATCTGCATAATTAACTAATTGAACACCCCGTAATGAAAAAGATTACCATAATTAATAATGCATGAAGTTTGAAATCAGTTTTTGTTATATCTTGGGATACATTTGTAAATTTGTTACTACTTACTAGGTTCGCCTAATAAGTTACTCCTTCTATTTCATATTAAGTGAATTGTTGAATCATTTCACACATATTAAGAAAAAGAAATAAAGATAAAATTTAATCATATGTTTTCATTTTTACCCTTTTTAAACTTCACACACTCATTTAATGCATCATTTATTTCTCATACAAAACTCAACCTTAGAAACTTAATTAATGAAGGGTAAAATTGAAAAAAAAAACTTCCAAGACACCCCTTGAAAAATGAACAATTCACTTATTTTAAAAATAAAAAATCCTCTAACAATTAACTTAATATGAAACGGAGAGAGTACATAAATCCCATAGTGAAATAAAGAAACTTCAATATATCCCAATCATTTACACTGACACATACATGATTCATAAGTCATGATTTGCGAATAAACAGGCACATACATAATTCATAAGTGGTCATTATGCGAATTCATAAGTCATGGTTCGTGGGTACACTAACACTCATACATGATTCATAAATCATTTATGCGGATACACTGATACTCATACTGATTCATGAGTCATTTATGCGAATACACTAGTGAAAAAGAGAGATTTTAGAAATTTATACAAATAATAGAGAATATTTAAAAATAGTGAAATAAAATATGTGTACTTCCATAAATTTCCCTAATAATTAAGCTGCTCGCGATAAATACCAAATAAAAGTAAATTGATTTTTTTTTTTCCAATTCCTAGAAGTTACGTATCTTGCTCAGCCAATTATCAATCATGCACGTTGCAGTCTTGCAGAATCCAAAATATTGAGCGACTTATGTGGTGTAAGTTAAAAGATAGAATTTACGTGGTTGTGCTGATAGCTTTTCCACCTGCTAAAGCTGACTTGCACATTTTTAAATGGAACAAATATGTATACCATATAAAATGCTACTATTTCATGCTATAGAGTATAGGAAATGGAAAAAGTTTGTAGCTTCATGGAATTATCTGACGGTTCAAAATAGTCCAGCTAATGTTTCCTCCCTCATGGTTTGAGATGTATTGAGTGCCCAATTTGAATTAACTTATTTTATGTGCTTTAAAGCCAAAATAACAAAGATACACTATCCAAACAGGCCCTAACATTGAAAACTACTATTACACTAGGTTGCTTATTTTTATGAGTATCCCATGCTTCTAAAGTCTTATTCTACGGATCTAACTAAACTTCGAATATGGGCTTGCTCAAGGAAAAAAGTGACATTAATCATTAGAGTCAATCGAGGTTCTATTGAAAACAACCCACCATTTCACAAGGACATTAGAGTCGGTCAAGGTTTTATTAGAAGCAATCTATCCAACTCACTATTCCACAAAGATAGGAGTAAGATTTGCACATATCATACCCTCCCTAGACCCACTTGTGTAGTCCTTACCCTTCAAAGGTTTGAGTTACTAGCTGCTAAGCAGGCTTCGATGGATTTTTAAGTAGTGGGTTCTTGGTTGCAGCATGTTACTGTGAAATACTTGGGCAGATCAGCCTTGAAATTAGATTTTCAAAGATGATAGCATGCAAGGTAACAACTTATTCTATCTGCATTGAACTTTTAAACATTCCGCAGAGAGAAATTAAAGTACGCCACAGGAAATCTGAATTCAGTGTTTTTTTCCATCCTGGGCAGATTTATAAGTTTGAAACCATTCCATATTCATAAACTCTTAAAAAAGTTAAAGGTCAATGGGTTGGATACATCAACTATGAGAGGCTACTACAGCCACTTTGCATCCTAAGAGCCAACTCGAAAGACAGGTGGTTTGATGATGAGGTTGGAATTTTCAGTAGCAGCAAGCCTGTAAAAAAAAACGTGTATGGTCAAAGACAGCTTGTGAGAAACAGTTCTCATTCAACATGGAAATTCAAAAATATATGCATTGTCTTGAAAGTCTAGTATACATGCCTTCCATTTTTGTACCTTGAGTGAAGTTCAAACTTCAATCTATGAAAAATTATACTCTTCATTTGCAAAAAAAAAAAAAAAAGAGAGAGAGAGAGAGAGAGACATCCATAGGGGGGGGGATGTTAGGGAGAGAGAGAGAGAGAGAGACATCCATAGGTGGGGTGATGTTAGGGGGATGGGTAAGGTATACCTACCTTTGTGGAGATACAGAGATGATCAGTTGTTGTCATGAGGTAACAAAAAGGTTTCGCATTAGGTATCCTATACTGGAACAATAGCCATGAAGTAGTAAAAATGATTATCTTCTCCGCTTTCCTTTCGTGCCTATTCTAGGTAATTTGAGCTCTCTAGTAAATTGGGAGGACAAGTGTCTATGGATCTAGAGTTATGGGACGCTGCAAGATAAAACCTGAAGTTTTCTTCCTGCAACGTATGGTGCTGGTTCGTCAAGAGAGAACCTGCAATCTCTCAAGTTGAAGTACTCGAAAACTAAAACTATTTTTCTTCTTTGATTCCTTGGCATAAATAGAGTTTTTAAATACAAAGTACTTTTTAGCTAACTACCCCTAGAAACACGGACATGACTTCCTCAGATTACTGGAATAAGAAACTACAAACTACTACATAGAATAACTATTACTAAATCTTTCTCTTGAGTGATTGCTTTGAGTTAATCCATTGCAAATAACTAATAGAAAGAAATTACTGCAAGTAACTACTTGTTGTAAACTGTTGGGTGACTAAAGAGTGATAACAGCAACATTCTTGCGATAAAAGGAAACTCTGAAATCAAGTTCAACGTGACCTACTTGGACTTCTTAGAAAATAAAATTAAGACATTAGAAGAAAATAAAGGGGATTGAACAGGGGATATGGTAAATCTTTAGTAGTAAAGAGAAAACATAAAAGGAGGTAAAATTAGGCCCTCCCTCTGCTACAGTTAAAAAAACTCATAGACACCCTTCTCTGGTGCTTAACAAAGAACCTTCGCTGGTGCTTAACAAAGGAAGGAGACTCTTCTTTGCCAGACCAGACACTTCTTCTTTTTCCCTAGTTTTTGCTTTTTTGCTCGACCACTCTCTGTTCTTAAATAAGGGTTCCCCTCTCAAAACAAAAAAAAATAGAAGGAAAACTCTATAAGCCTAACAAGTTATTCAGCACAAGTCAAACATGCCAAGCCTAACACTGGGCAACTACCACCTACCAAATGTTGCTTTCAGCATGTCCAAATTTATTAATCATCTCAAAAAACCTAGATAAGATGAGCTACTATGTTGCAAAGAGAGAGACTAATATCCACATTTGCAATATTAGCAACTACTGATTACGTCAAGATTTTGAGCTCGCCCAACAGACCAATACTGATCAGAAAACCAACTTCTCTTATCCCCGCGCTCATCATATTCTCCTTAAGGTTCTTTTCTCAAAAGTCTCTAAGGTTCATCTAGTTTGAGCACACATGGAAAAATTCCAACCGGCAATAAGTGCCTTTCATGCCATATTAGTCGGTTCCAAGTACATCAGATTCTCCCTAATGTGTGTTAAGTTAAAGAATAGATCACATCGTATCCGCATTATATTCACAATTTTATCTCACCACTAAAGCAAAACCAACTAGGAGATATCATCCTCGATCAATCAGAACAGTTATATGTGATAGCAGTATATATAAACACCTAAGATCATGGCAAAAATACAAACGAACGAACAAGACAGCAGTGACTACTCACTTCTTGGTATTTATAAAAGAGTCCAGACTTTCAGAAAACAACTACTGTCTTCCATGAACTGATAACATTTCTATTGCACTAACTAGTCTAACATAACAAGGTTCATTCTGTTAAAACTTGAAAACTGGTACAATGTTTGTTACTTTAAACCTAGACATAGATGAATAAAGCTTTGAAAAGGAGGATTCGGACTAAACCCTAATGCTCTCACAAGTACTCCCTGTGATAATCTGGAGTTTGACGTATAGAAATCAATTTTTGTGGAACCCAGAGTTTATCACATTTACCAGAAAAGGCAACAACAACAACAACAACATACCCAATAAAATCCCACAAGTGGGGTCTGCGGAGGGTAAAATGTACGCAGACCTTACCACTACCTCAGAGGTAGAGAGGATGTTTCCGAAAGACCAAAAAAGGCAAGGAGTTTAAAAATTAAGTGTAGATTGCGCTCAATACGAATTCAGAATAGAACCACTCTTCACCTTATTAATACACCTAACATATACCAGAATATAAAGAAGCAAACAAAAGACACCAGCATCATAAAAGGAAATATGCACGTCTAACCTCCAATACTGTAGTTATAAAGTAAATAATAAATTGAAAGCTATTGAAATCTCACTTCCTATAATCGAAAGAACAGAATTCTCTCTGCAAATTTGTCTTATCTTGTAAATATTTTGAGAGGACCTTAGCTGACTCCCTACTCATCCATTTACTTAAACTACTATTTAGGAATTTCTCTTGTTCATAGATATTGAAGCCATATTGACATCAATTACTCAACATCATTTCTTAATAGATCTACTAAGGAAAGATCACTGTGTGGACTTCATATCTAACATAGAAGCACCAAAATCGTAACTAGTTGCTGGAATAAGAAACTACAAACTATTACACAGATATAACTACTAATAAATCCTTTCTTCTCTCGAGTGATTGCTTGGGTTAAGCTACTGCAAATAACTATAGAAAGAAATAACTATTGCAAGTAACTACTTCCATAAACTCTTGGGTGACTAAGGAGTGATAGTGATAACAGCAAGATTCTTGTGATGAAAGGAAAACACCGAAATCAAGTCCAAAGTGTCCTACTTGAACTTTTTAGAATATAAAATTAAGACAATAGAGGAAAATAAATGGGATAATCTTTAGTAAAGAGAGAACATAAAAGGAGGTAAAATTAGGCACTCCCTATCTGCTACAGTTACAAAACTCATAGACACCTTTCTCTGGTGCTTAACTAAGGAAGGAAGCTCTTCTTTAACAGACCAGATACTTCTACTTTATCCCTAGTCTTTGCGTTTTTGCTCGACCACACTCTGTTCTTAAGTAAGGGTTCCTCTCTCTCTTTAAAAAAATAAAAAAGAAAAACTCTATAAGCATAACAAGTTATTTTGAGCACAAGTCATATATGCCAAGCCTAACGATGGGCAACCATACCTACCAAATGTTGCTTCCAGTATGTCCAAATTCGTTTATCACCTTAAACCTAGATAAGATGAGCTACAGTATTGCAGAGAGTGGGACCAATATCCACATTTGCAATATTATCAGCTATTGATTATGTCAAAATTTTGAGCTCACCCAATAGACCAATTGTGATCAGTAAACCAACTTCTCTTAATCCCCAAACTCATCATTTTCTCCTTAAGGTTATTTTCTCTGAAGTCCATAAGGTTCGTCTAGCTTGAGCATACATGGAAAAATTCCAACCAGCAACAAGTACCTCCATGTCATATTAGTCAGTTCCCAAGTACATCAGATTCTCCCTAATGTGCGTTCAGTTAAAGAATAGATCAGACTGTATCCACATTAATCACACAATTCATCCCACCACTATAGTGAACCAATTAGGAGATATCATCCTCGACCAATCAGAACTGTGACATGTGAGCACCAACAATCATGGCAAAAATACAAACAAACCAATAACCACTGCAGTGACTACTCACTAACTGGTATTTATACCAAGTCCAGACTTTCGGAAACTACCACTGCCTTTCATTCTCGCAGGCTCCTCTTGGAAAGTTCCATGAACTGAGCTTAACATTGTTATTGCACTTAGTCTAACATATCAGGGTTCATTCTGTTGAAATTTGAAATCCGGTACAATTTTTGTTACTTCAATCCTAGACAAATAGATGAATAAAGCTTCAATAAGGAGGATTCAGGGTAACCCTAATGCTCCCACATGTACTCCCTGTGACAGACAATCTGGAGTTTGATGTATAGAAATCAAGTATTTTGGGACCCAAAGTTTATCACATTTTCCACAACAGCATGGAGTTTAAAAACAAGTATTGATTGCGCTGAATACATATTCAGAATAGAACTACTCTTCACCTTATTAATGCACTTTAACATCTACCAGAATATAAAGAAGCAAACAAAACACACCAGCCCCATAAAAGGAAACATGCATGTCTAAGCTCCAATACTGTAGTTATAAAGTGAAAAAAAAGAAAGCTATTGAAAACTCATTTCCTATAATCATAAAAATAGAACTCTCCCTACAAATTTGTCTTAACTTGTAAAAGATCTACTATTTCGGGAGGACCTTAGCTGACTCCCTACTCATCTATTTACTTACACTACTATTTAGGAATTTCTCTTGTTCTTAGATCTTGAAGCCATATTGACATAATTACTCAACATCGTTTCTTAATAGATCTACTAAGGAAAGATCTATATATGGACTTCATATCTAGACATAGAAGGACCAACTTTGTTGCAACAATAAAAGCTCTTCACCACATTGCTATCTGACGATGTAACTCCCGACAAACTCCAGCTCTTTCTTTTAGTTATACCATTTATACATGTCCCCTATCATATATCATAGACTGAACATCGCTTAATCAGTGGTAATCAGTCGATATATACATGTATTCACACACAACATACCCAGGATTTCTACAACATGAAGGTTAAAAACTAATTGATGAACAGACTACCTACCCAGAAAGCTGATGAATAATGAGCATCCACCAGTTCCACCCGAATCATAAAAACAAATGTCATTCAATTGTATGCAGGTCAATGGGCACTAAAAGGAAATACAAACAAAGTAAAAAAAAAATCCCACCTTTATCCATCAACCACCTTCAGACAGCAGAAATTTCATGACATCTAACATAACATTTAAACTTCTTAACAATCCATAGACTACATAAAGCTGATCTCTGAGTTTATACAGCTTGTAAGTAGTTGAAATAGACAAACCCTAGATAATTTCCCAATGCAGAAGCAAATATTTAACAAAACAAAAATAAACAAATGACCTCACCGCCACTCTTCAAGACTCGGTCTCAGCGGATGAGACTTCCCCAGTGAGACCAGAAGCAGAGGAGGGTTCCGCAGCGTCAGCCGGACTCTCCGAAGGTTTGGCCTCAGCCTCCGAACCAGCAGCAGGAGCAGATCTGGACTTCACGGTGTCGATCATGCGCTTGCTGATCTCCTTCGAGTAAACCTGAAGAATCTCAATGCCGTCATCCGTATCGGTGGCCGTAGATCCAGCAGCAGCAAAGGCATCCAACTCAATCTGCCTTGCGATGTAGGAAGCCTCGTCTTGAGGGATAGTTCCGTAGCGCTTTGAGAGGATGGAAGGGGTTGACAGAGACTCAATGAGGCGGTTAATGACGGCGTCACGAGTGCGCTGAGTCGGTGGCCAAATGCTGAAGGAAATGTTCATGGGTTTGTTTTGGGCCTCATTGGAAACGGTTTCCTGGGACTGAGCTGAATCGATTTCCGCCATTGATGGTGGTTCTGCGGTGGAGTAGAGGTTCTGGAACTTTCCGCCGGTTGCTGGTTGGAAATTGGGAATTGAGGAAATGGAGAAAAGGGAAATGGACTAAATAAGGGCAACATTAAAGACCGAATTAATTGAGTTACTGTTTTGGGCGGGTCCAAATTCTTGTGATTTGGGGAAATTTTTTTCAAATTTTGATTTTAAATGGATCTATATGGAGTTTAAAATTTTTAGGTTAAACCTTAAAAGTTAAACCATGATGTTAATTTTTTAAAATGTAAAATTTAATTCAAAAATTATATATTATAGAAAAACTCCTATAAATATTAATTTTATAAAAATCAACTCATGTCATGTATTTGCCTAATTACGTTATTTTTCCTTCGTAATATTAAATGCAAGGTTGAGAAAGGAGTGTGGCCATGGATTCTCTAGGCCTGTACAATGCCTCCAAGGGCTCAAGTTTACTTAACATCAGCTCACAACTTTCATCCAAGCCCACCAATCGAGGCCCAATTCTTTCCCACTCAAAACACTGAATAAATAACCCCAAAATAAGCCCAATCAACCTCATAGCAAGTCCAGAACCAGGACAAACCCTTCTCCCCATACCAAATGGCATAAACTTACACGCTTCAATTCCTTCTTCAAATCTCTCTGGCTTAAACTCATTTGGTTCATTCCAAATTTTAATATCCCTTTGAATTTCCCAAATATTGACAAGCAATATTGTACCTTTAGGAATATGGTAACCTTCAATTATACAATCTTGTGATGAAAAATGTGGGACTAAAAGTGGTCCAGCAGGAAATAATCTTAGTGTCTCATTGATTACGCAACGTAAATATGGCAATTTAAGAATGTCTTGTTCCTCTAACAAACGCCCTGCTCCGACAAGGCTGTCGATTTCGAGTCTTGCCTTCTTCATTACCTCTGGATGATTTAGTAACAGTGACATTGCCCACTCCATAGTTACAGCTGATGTATGTGTTCCAGCAGTGAACATTACCTTAAAAACAAATCAGAAGTCGAAAATATCATGTGAAACGTTGAAAATAACTAAAGAAAAGATTAAAGGTGCTAATGAAATTTATATAATTAATGTGTAGTTTAACTTGTTATAACATCTTATACGATGTTTTCTTAAGTTACCGACTCAAGTTTGCTAGCCTAAAAGTTAAGTCACACGTGTAGTTGACCTTTAAATAGTCTAATAATATATTCAAAAACAGTCCCACAAGTGGAGAGTCTAATAATATATGATGAGTTTAATTTACATTGATTGTGTAAAAGTTTTTATGCAATTAGGTTTATACACTTCATATATCCGGATGACATATTTAACATCATAAAATTTAAAAATATTACTCATATTTTTTAGTTTAAAATCATAAAATTCGAGAATCACTTAATTTTTTAAACTCGCCAAACTATGAAAGACAAATCCGGTGCATTAAAGCTTCCGCGATACCCATAGTTTAGGGAAAGGTCTAACCACAAGGGTCTATTGTGCGCAGCCTAACCTTGCATTTTGTCAGAGGGTATTTCCAAGCTTGAACCCGTAATCTTTTGGTCATATGACAACAATTTACCGATTATTCCAGATTCCTTTCAAAACTCGCTAAATTATACCCAAAAAAAAAGGGAACAGAGACAGTATGCATAAGCTTACCATTATGACACCCTTAATAATATCATCTGTGTAACATTCAGGCTGCTCTTCCTGCAAAGACAACAACGTATGAATAATTGTTTTCCTATGTCCATCCAAAAATAATTCATCAGCTCTGCTCTTTCGACATTCATCAATTAGTCCCTGAAGAAATTTATCTCTTCTTTTCTTCAACTCCACCAAATTCTTCTCGAATCCTTGAAATCCAACCCATTTAAGTACTGGAATATAATCACAAACATTCATAATCATCGTTGGTCCGAACATGTCATGAGTCGATGGTTCGGTCCAACGTTTACCTGCGACCATTTTCGTTAACACATCGTACATCAACTTGTCAAACAGAAATTTCAATTTCACTTTTCGAGTAATTCCACCTTTGTAGTCTAAGATTAATTTTTTAGCCACGAGTCGGACTTCTTCCGTGCGGACGGCAGAGGAATTGTTGAGGCTAAAATTGGAAAAAATTTGAATGTTAGAAATGCGGCGGAGATTACGCCAATGGTCACCATAGGGAGAGAATCCAATTGTTGTGTGGTTGTAGCCAAGGTGTTTACTAGCAAGGGACTTTGGACGATTCGCGAAAACAATGTCATTTTTCATGAAGCATTGCTCTGCGATTGAAGCAGAGGAGACGATTATCGCTTGAGATATACCAAAACGCAGGTACATAATTGGGCCATATTTGCAAGAAAGTGATTTGAAGGTTTGGTGTATTGGAGATTTGAGTAGATGGAGATGTCCAATAATTGGTAGAGATGGTGGACTTGGAGGAAGTTTTTTATTTCTTGCATTTTGCAACTTTAGGAAAATAAAGATAGAGAAAATCAAGAGTATAGTTGAGAATGTGAAGCCCATCTCCATATTCATCAATAGCATAGTCGATGCTATCTAATAAATTTTACCTACTAATGAATTTGAACGTATGAAAGCAGTATCTGTTGCATGGGCAGATGACAAACTCTGCTAAATGTTTGATAGCATTAATTTCTCAAGATAAGCTTTTGGATATATAATAAGGTCAATTAAATTGAAGTAAGCAATGATGTCAAATGCACACTCTTATATTATACTTCAAAAAAATCTTTAACTATGAACTAATTTAATGAACCAGCTGATCTTGTAAGATATTACTTGAGAATATGCACACACGTTAACCTCTTTATTTTATAGTTTCAGAATTTCTTCTATTACAAAATATAATAGATAGAGATTTTGTTTGATTTGATTGTATGAGGATCCAAATTTCAAGGGTTTTCCACATGCAATTTAAAATATTTAAAAGATAAATACAAATACATAAATTGAAACAAAATAAGTAATAAATATTATTTTAAAATAAAATAAAATTTGCTATAGATTGCAATAATTAACAATTTAAAATTTTAAAATTTATGTATAAAAAATTTATTAATATTATATAAATCGAGACAAAAAAAACATATTTTGACTTGTATCAGCAACTAGTACAAAGGATAAAGTTCAAACTCTCGGTATCATTATGTATTGTAATTCTTTTTCTGAACTCTCATTATTTCGAGTAAATACAAGACATATATACTTTGTTAGGTAATGTCCTTTCTCAATCCTCCTAGACTTGCACAAAAATAAGAGCTTTTGGAACAAATAAATAAATAAATAAAATAATTAGAACTTCATAAATTTTCATTGGGAGGAGAATATAGAGAGATTCCAGAAAGTTCTTGTGAATGATGGCTAAAGGGGATTTAAAAATGTTGAAAGTGGAGCACCTCATCGGCCATAAACCAGAAAAAATGATGATTATTAGGTACATGAATATGTGGAATTCCATTGCGCAAATTAATGTCACGCTAATGTTGTAAGATATTACTTGAGAATATGCACACACTAAGCTCCGCCTTTTGGCAGAGCCTAACGGAATGAATTGAGTAGTAGAGTGAGTCTTAGCACCGCCTTTCATCCTCAGGCAGATGGGCGATATCCTATCTAGAGGACCATTCAGATATTGTAGGTTATGCGGACATGATCCTTTGATCTTCTATTTTATTAGGACATAATTTACTTGGTGGAGTTCATCTGTAACAGACAAAACAATTTAACCGTTGTTTGAAGCTTCATTTCCGCCTTGTCATTCAAACTTTTATCTTATTTATTAACATTTCCTAACAAAACAAAGGAAATTTTAAAAAATATACATAAGCAGGAGCAGATCTATAGATGAATAGACTTAGAGCTGATCAAATAATTGAATACAGTACTAGCGCGCGGATAATGCAAATAGACTCCAAAGGCTTTTCCATGTTCAAACCGACACTAGTATTGTATAATTAGGTTTTTTGGGTCTGACTCACGCTCTTAAAGATAACTCAAAAGGAGAAAGATTGTTTGAGTGACTAAGTCTGATAAAGAGACTAGTGATTTCATTAACTCGATGTGAGAATTTTTCATTCTCAACACTCACCTCATGAGTCATGCCCAAGGCTAGACTCTGATGCGTGGTCAAATTGTGTCTTGAGCTTAATTCGAGCAAGACTGAATCCTCCATTGCAAGAAAACTATATATTTTGGGAATTGCATACAAACTGTCCGAGGAATTGCCTCAGCAGGTGAACTTCTTGAAAACAACCTTGGCTGGGCTGCTTGGAAATTGCATGACGCTGTGATCAATCATACGAATAAAGAAATTCGCGAATGGGTTGAAAAATTAGAATGTGGTATGATATATCAGTTAGGATTTTTCGATCCTAATAGCATTATGATGGGGAGTTCTCCAAGATTTAATATGTATGGGAATGAATTTGGAATGGGAAAAGGAGTGGCACTTAGAAGTGGATATGCACATAAGTTTGATGGGAAAGTGAGTTTGTTTGAAGGGATTGAAGGTGATAGCAGCATGGATTTGGAAGTGTGTCGTTTACCTCACTTCATGGCTTCTCTTGAAACTGATAGCCAGTTCATGGAAAGTTGTTCATATTAATTACGGTGTCGTGTTATTTGGAGAAATTTTACTTTTCCGATTTCAAATAATCTATGTTATTCTCTCTATTTTAATTATGTCGAAAATTCATTTATTATTGTAATTTATAATACTTTTTATATCATTTTGAGTAATTTATGCGGTACGGTAGAATGCAGAGAGTTAATTGAATTTTTACTGATTCTTAGGTAATTTAAGTTCTTAATTATTATAATTTATAATACTTTTTAGGTAATTTTTAAATATATAATTAAAATATAAATTAATTAAAAGAAGAACACATGGAATGGTCAAATTGCCCCTTAATGAAATAGGCACGCTGACGGAAAGCTCATTAAATTATATATAATATACAATAAATAAAATAAAATTTTAAGTTATTAATTATTGTGATATATATATATATATATATATATATATATATATATATATATATGAAACAACCAAATTACCCTGATTGATGAAGCGGGTACGTCAACGAAAAGCTCCCCAAACTGTGATTTACATATGAGAGGATTTATTGAATACTTTAAAATTATTCAAGTTATATTTCGACCCCTTTAGTTCAAAAGTGCTCAGCATATATGTCATCAAGTGGATGATAAGTGCACTTAGGTCATCACTTGATGATAAAAGTAATTTTACTTTCCCTTGTCTAAGACGGTAGAGGTGTGCATCGATCAGTTTAGTTCAATTTCATTTTGTATATTATTGATTCAATTTATTAATTTTTGATTTTTAAATATGCTGAATCAATAAAAAATTAATAAAATAAATTTTATTGATTTTTGATTTATTGATTTTATGTCCTTAACAATTCGATTTTCAATTTACCAGATA
>DF358242.1:19255-38864 GCA_000787875.1 Solanum virginianum
CGTACTTTAGACTTGGACGCGGTGGTCGGAAAAGCCACTGGTTTTGTTTCGTGGCTAGGGTTTTGAAGGGAGGGAGGAGGAAGGCTGGTGGTGGTTATTGGAAGAAGAGAGGTAGAGTTAAGGATGTGGTGGGTGCGGGTGCAAGGAGAGTTGTGGTAGGTACGCGTAAAAGGTTTGTTTTTTATTTAGGGGATTGTACTGAGACTGCTGTGAAGACTGATTGGTTGATGTATGAGTACGCCTTAACTGGTCAGCCTATGGTACATTCTGCTATACAATCTTTCTTAAACCCTTTTTTTGGTATTTGTTTGTGCAGTATATATGCGCGTTGTAGACATGCATTTTGTGTTCCATTTTATCGATTTCAAGTTGGGTTTTTCTTAATTTGCATTGTTATTAGTCTTTCACTTGAGTAAACTGTCAAAGGTTTGCCTTTGTGGTGTAATTTGTGTTCAAGCTGACATTGGCAGGTAGTTGGTTGTTTCCCTTCTTGGAGTGCTATGCATGTTTCGTACTGTCATTGATATGCTATATGTTCTGCTGAAACCTGAGTACCACTCTGATTATAAGATGTAGATTGTAGAATTAGTTTTGTATGTCAGGATGTGTTTGTAATCTTTAGGTATATATTCCCTATTGTTAGTTATATTGTAAAGAGAAACTTTGTAAGGTGTCTTTAACCTTTCTAGAGAGGGGTGGGGATTGCTGATTTTTGCTGCATTCAATTAGAAAAGAGAGAGTTGTCTGAATTTTTGCTGCATTCAGTAAGAAAACAGAGTACAAGTCAAGTCAGGTAAACTTGTATCTTATGATTATAGAATAAGGGCATTGATAGATGTGGTTGTTGATTTTGTAATTAAGGCCTATGCTTGTGGGTTGGTGATTTTGGAATTAGGGCCTGTGCATTTGTTTGATTTAATTTTGATGTGGTTGGTGAAAAAGATCACTGAGTGTCAACAGGGTTTTAGTTAGCTTACTCTTTTGGTTTTGTTCTGAAATCTTGATGATGGTTTTAATTAAGATTATCAAAGCAAGACATACTGAGTGTGACCATAATTCTGTCTTTTGTGTTGGTAGCTCTCTTGTCACTCTCTGTTTTTAGTCTGTGGTTGTACGTAATACACCTATTAAGAATTTTAACGTAGAAATTTCTGAAATGAAGATACTCAGAGATGGAGCCCTTTTTTAAATTGCTGCTCTCCCCATTTATTTTGTGTATTAAGGTTGTGTTGCTACATATTTTGTGGTTCTACAGTCATAAGAAATATCATGTGGTTCTGATTATATGCAGGTGTCTATGTCTTATTACATATCAGATATTCGTTACATGTAACATGTTTCATGCTTTTGCTTGTGTGCAGGCATCTTTTGTACTATGCCGAGTATTCGTCAAATCTCATCATGGAAATAACCTGTCAGGGCATGTATTTAGTTCCTATGGTGAAGAAACTCTTGCTACAGTACGCCATGTAGGTGTTCAATATGATGGAATGGCTGCATCAGTTACTGGCTCTAAAATGCATAATGAAAATACCATTGACCAGGAAAATGATGTCTCAAAGTTACCTTGCGGATTAGTTACCAATTTAAATGGTCAGACTGTTACAGAAAATGTTGTCAATCAGGTATATCGAAAAGAAGCTTTATTTTGTCACTCTTTAAAAGTGCTTGGTCACCTTTTTCTTCATTCATCATCCTAAGATTTCAGGCTGAATTGCTTCACTTGATTGTGTCTGTTTCATTCTGAATCTTCATTGACTAATATATATGCTCACCAAATGTTTGACCTGCACAAGATATTCATTTATCTTTAGAATTTACCTATTCATTCTGTTGACATCTCAATACAAGAAACCTCTTAGAGAAGTTGGGGCTGGAGTGAAATCAATGAGGGTAATCTTCTTTTGTTTTCCATATCTGTTGTTGCTTTTTTCTAGGAGTGGAATCTGAGTTGCTGTTTCTATTGTGAACTTAGGTTGTTATAATATAGCCTTAAGAAGACAACCTTAAGGGAGCGTGCTTTATTAGCTAATTGAAACATTTCACATTCGTACTTTAGACTTGACTATGTTAGCTTGTTGGAGTAAATCGTGATGTTTCCTTTTTTATTCTTGACATAAATGGACCTCACTGATATGTGTTTATTGCTTCATGCAACAGATTGGTCTTGAGAGCGACGGACCTCCAATTCTCAATGATTTTTCTGCTCAGGAACTGATGGCCATTTCAGAAGGAGATTTTATAGAGTTGGATGACCTTCTATGCCTGCATCCGGGAATTAACTAAAAGAAAGTGCCAACAACAATCCCAAAAGTCCAACAGCATTCGCAATCAAGTAAAATCAGTAACCACCTTGAGCAAGTACCATCGATAAAATCCCAAGTAAGTACAATCAACAGCAATCTCAAGCAAGTAACAATCAATAACAATTCCAAGTTTCAATCCCAAGGAAGTCATGTTTGAAATTACTAGCATAAAGTTTGTGCCAGATTATATCAGTAAAGGCGACAAAAATGGTATTCATGTTACTTTTCAGAACATCAGAAAGTTACATTTAAGAGGTCATAAAAAGAAAATGTTATTCATATTACTTTTCAGAACATCATAAAGTTACATTTAAGAGGTCATAACAAGAGTTAAACAGTTATCAATTTGTGAGATCACCTCCTACAGTGACAATCCTTATTGAAAATCAGCTCAACAGAATCAGATTGGGTGGCTAATTTATTTGCATTATGCTGTTCTCTGGATGGATATGTTGACGGTTGTCACCATCCAGACAGTTGTCAAATTATGATATCATGTCTACAATGTAATGATATCTGAAAATCCGCTCAAGAGAGTTTATGGGGTGAGAAACGAGGCTTACATTTACAATTATACCTTAGCTGTATATGAGTGAGGTTCAAGTCAGTTTATACACTGTCATGATTGCTGGATATCAGCTCAAATAGTATTAGACTGGGTGAATAATGCCTTGCATTATTCTTTTACATGGATGTTTATCTTAGTTGTTATCAATTTTCGAGGTCACTTTATAAAGCTTCATGATTGCTCAAGATTAGCTCAGGATAATAGATGAAGTAAGGAGAACATATTTTACTATTAAACTGGATGGATATCTTGTGCAGTGGCTTAAAGAGTTAAGTCACTCTACACGGTGTCATGATCCTAAAAATCAGCTCAAGAGGATTAGACTGGTTGAGTAATGGCTAGCATTATATGGTTGCCTGGATGAATATCTCAACAGATATCGAATTATGAGGTCATTTCATACAGTGACATGATTGCTCAAAATCAGCCCTGGATAATAGATCAGATCTGTAGTTCACAGTTATACACTTACCTGGATGGATTTACTGTATATGGTGAGAGTTGAGGCACTTAATACAGTGTTTTGATTGCTGAAAATCAGCACAAGAGAATTAGACTGGGCGAGTAATGTTTGTGTTCTAACCTGGATGGATATCCTAGCAGTTATCAAGCTATGGGTCACTTCATGCAGTGTGATGATAGCTCAAAGTCAGCTCAAGATAAAAGATGGGGTGAGTAAAGTTCGGATTCCACTTCGTTAATTGGGTGGATGTCTTGTTATATGTGTTGGAATTAGATCATTTAAAGAAATGTGAGACACAAGCAACAACAACTATTGCAATAACTTGGATGGATCTCTTGCATATGGTGAAGAGTAAACAAGAAAAGCTACAGTTATAGCAATAACATGGATGGATATCTTGTATATGATGAAGAGTAAACAACAAAAGCAACATCAGCCATAGCAATAATATGGATGGATATCTTGTATATGGTGAATGCTCAACTACAGAAGCAGCAACATGGATGGATATCTTGTATCTGATGAAAAGTGAACAAGAAGAAGTTCTTGTATCTGATGAAAATTTAACAAGGAGAAGTTCTTGTATCCAATGAAAAGTTAAGAAGAAGAAGTTCTTGTATCTGATGAAAATTTAACAAGGAGAAGTTCTTGTATCCAATGAAAAGTTAAGAAGAAGAAGTTCTTGTATCTGATGAAAAGTTATGAAGAAGTTGTTCTTGTATCTGATGAAAAGTTAACAAGAAGAAGTACTTCATAATACCTAGCAAGTTGGATAATGAAGAGTTAACAAGTTTGCTCAAAAGACCATAGTATGTGACGGTGTCAGTTATGAGGTGACAAATATGTCAGGACAGCGTTGTTGGTGGGATAGCAGGTGTCCAGTGGAATGCTCGAGGCGTGCACAAGCTATAACCTGAATGCCGTCATTAACATAAATTGTCAGGACACCAGTTTCTTGCTTTCAAGGTATTTGATATAACTGTGTTTTTTAAAAATATTTTTAATGGGTAGAAAAGCATTCATTCCTGTTTGATTTGTGCTGCAGACTCGCAATTTTGGCTCCTTGATAGACAATAACCTTGGTGATGTAGTAAAGAGTAGATGGCTGGCAGAATACAGGTTATTGGTACGTTTTGGCAAACTTTGAGGTGTTAGATAAAATCACTACATCACCTTTTTCTGCTTCACAAGTCTTGTATATCTAGCAGTTTGGCTTAGTAGTAGCTAGTGAAGACTGAAGAATGTAAAACTTAAAGTTCCAGATAAGTCTGTTTTAGCAAATCCTATTACAAGACAGTAGCATTATGAGAATCTGCTGATTCTCTTTTACATCAAGTACTTTGGTATATGTACCATATGTTTTTTAGGTTCTTCTCCTAAGCACCGACTGTGGTTCGTGAAGCTGTTGTTGTTGTACTATATTAACACTACGAATGCAAAGGAACTAATGGCATTGCTTTGGACAGTCTTTTATGTTCTCAATAACATAGAATGATTGGAAGGGAAACACTCATGAAACTCTACTGTGAAGATGCTTGGTGGTACCCTCGGTGTCCAATTTTGTTGCAACCTTCGAAGAAAGAGCTGGGCATGGAGAATCTTTGTTTCTCTGTTACATCAATTACTTTGGTATATGTACTATATGTTGCTTTTATTTTCTCTGTTCTGAAATAAAAGAACATCCTCCTCTTATTAGACATATGGTACTTTGTGAGTAATTTTCTTGTATATAGCACTTGGTAAATTTTGGAAGTATTACCTTTAGGAGTGGTAAAAATCACTCACCACCCTTTTGCATATGAAAATGGCAAACGTAGCAAAATGTGCAGGCTTAGTTTACAGACCTATAGTGTTATAACTTAAAAAGACAAATATTAAATGACAGATTTACAAATTAAGACCATGTGAGTCCTGAACTAGTTATCGGATGCCTATTCAATTGCTTATTTAGGAGGAGATTACAAGGTGGAGAATCAAATCTCGTTAAGAAGGCGAAAGTTTAGATAGCCAACCAATAGACCTTCTGAGGATGTAAAGCAGCTCTTGGACGCTTTGTTTTTCCTCTCAATAATGGTATTTTCTTAAGGAGAAAAGATGCAATTGATTGAAGTTGTTATCACTGAAGCATCAAGCTCTCTCTCAATGAGTATTCAAATTGTCTTCCTTTGTAGGGTCTGAATGTTTAAAGTAATTTGCTACATGACACAATAGTCATGTCCTATGCTGCACACTGTCCACTTTAACTAATTTTTGAACACAATTACCACTAAACAAATATTGATAATGCTAGATTCAGAAAAGTGCAGGTGTTGGTCTCAAATTTACTCACTTTATCAAGAAAGTCCACCTATCATTTGCAGTGCACCCACCATGCTATTAATGGAGGTACAGGTAGACAACAATTGTTGTGTTGTCCACTGTCAAAAAAAATTACTTCTATTTACTTAGGTGTGACTCTCACCCTCCAAACCCAAAGAAGAAGTCCATTAGATGGATAACCCCCTTTCAAATTCACTCTTTACAAGTTGTACTCTTGTTACACCTTTTCTTGCTTGTATGATTAAAGTAATTCTTTCATGCATAAGAGCTTGCTCTTAAAATATTATGAGGGCCTTTTGAAGGGGAAGGAAAAAGAAGAAAAAAAACATCTTGTGAAGACATTGAATCTTGCTCCATAGAGAGAGATTGTTAGGACCAAACTTTACTATCATACCAACAACAACAACATCAACATACCCAGTGAAGTCCCACAAGTCAGGTTTGTGAAGGATAAAATATATGCAGACATTATTACTACCTCATAGAGATAAAGAGGTTATTTTCGGAAGACCCTCAACTCAAATATATTAGCTCCAAAAGTAGAAAATGCCAGATATAAAAACGACTAGAGTGGACAGCCTTGACTATCATACCAAAGACTATAATTAATAGTAAGTGTGTAATTTTATTTCTCAATCGTGTCTATCAAGAAAATATCAGTTCAATTAAGACTCTGTCACTGGCCATCATCAGCGTGTCATCCGCCTTGTCATAGATAGAATGTCGGTGTCACCAACAATCCTCTCTCCCAATCTCTGCCACGCACAACATACATGTGAATTCACAATTTTGATTTCTGATATCACTTGTAAAGATTAACTGACTACTATCATACCAAAAACTCCAAGTAATGTTGAGGGTGCAAACTTCATTTAGATTCTTATTTTTAACAAATCTTGATATTTGTTACTACTAACCACTCAGTAGTTGACATGAATTTAATAAAAGTGTTCAACTACACAAAATATGAAGAATTGAGAAGCAAACTATTAATTGCCTATTGTAACATTTGCTTTTCTTTTTTCACCCAAAAGCCAAAAGTGAATGCAAAAGTCATACAAAATTATACATTTTCACATCTCTTTTCATCCTCCTTTTTTTTTTTCTTTTTCTTTGTCAGTTTGTGCAATAATTTATGATGTTTGTGTAAAAATTGTTTATTGCTAGGTGGGGGCAAGTGTAGTAATGAATTAAAGATTCAATGCTACTGAAGGCTGGTACAAAAATTACTCAAGAGGTACTTTGTCTTTAATGTTTATAACAATAATTCTAATTCAAAGCGTTCAAAGGGGTAAATAAAATTTTTGTGGTTCGGTAGCTGCAGTACATTATTGGTCCCTAGCAAATGTTTTGCCACCCTAATATTAATTTTTTACACTCCAAAATTGTCCTTTGTCGACCCCCATGTTTTATATGTTAATTTTAATTATCTTGTCTTTAATACAAATTAGAGGTTTGATATTCTTAGAGGTCATCTTAATCTCATACTCATGTAATTATAATTTTTTGACTCGTTTACCTATAGAGTTTGGTTCAAACTCGAAATGATTTTTAGAGTTATTTCAAATAAATGCTTGTTTAATTCTTTGGCTTTGAATTTGAAAAATAAAAGTTGAGGTTTTTATGAGTTTTTCAAATTTTCACTCATAAAAAATTTATAACCTATTTTCATATTTAAATACTACTTTAGTATGCTGCATAAATAAAAGAGAAATCTTCGGATATAGTCACTTAAAAATATCTTAATTATGTTTCATAACTATAGTTTGGATAATTACGTTGCGTAACTATAGTTATAATAATATTTTTATAATTCGCACAACATTTGTATACGTTTGTATATTTCGCTATAAACTTTGCAGTTTTTTTATAGCATTTGTATATTTCGGTATACAGTTCGTGCACACGTTTGTATAATTAGTTATACAATTTGCAGTATTTGTATATTTCGCTATTCAATTTGATTCGCTCACAGTTTTTGTATAATCGTGCACAACGCTTGTATAAATCGCGCGAATTATACAATAATTACAGCTAGATGTTTACCGCGAACCGTAACTAATTCAAATTATAACTATGTCAATTATTTAACTAATATATGCTTACTTGTCTGCGTGATCTTTCCTAAATAAAAAGAGGTTAAAAAATAATCCCCGGGTTAGGTTGTACAATTTTGATTCTTTAAATTTGTCAAAAGTTAATACTTTTGCTGTCCATCAAATATTTTTTAAAAATTATTAGTAAAAATTGACGAAAATTATGAAAGAAAGAACTTAGGGAGAACTCATATTTAAAGTTGAAGGTACATTTCTAATGTTTAATCTCTTTTCAGAGTTTGGTGTAGTTTTTTTTGGGGGGGTCCAATTTCTATTTTTTTGGTTTATTATTTTATGTTTGGTACGGATTTTTTTATTATGTGTTGAGATTTTTGGAATTTGATATATTTTTTTACACAATCCTCATGAAATCTAACAAAAAATGTTTGTTACATTTTGAAAGGATAAATATTTAAAATAACCCTTCTTTTATTGACCTCATCTTTAACGTGTTCATTTTAATACCCTCTAATTATATACACTAAAAACAATTTAATTCTTGAATCATGCAAAAGATGAGGACAATTGGTGAAGGTTTTCTTGAGTTTGAACATTTTATTGTCTTTACATAAAACAGCATCCAAGAAATTTCTTATGGTTAGCACATGAATAATGTAAAATAATGGAACATAAGGTCTTTCTTTTTTCAAAAAGAAAAAATATTAATCAAATCCTTGTGATGTTACAATCAAGGACACATCTTCCAAAGCCAAAGGGTAACGAAGGAAATTAACAATAAATCTACCTTAATCTTATAGATTAACTTAAATTGTTTAATTTGGTCAAACATATACTTTAATTGTAGTAGCTACATTTAATATTTAAAATCTAAAATTTTAGATGGTTAAAAATTATAAAAAAATGTTATAAGTTGCAGTCATTTTCCAGATTAATAAGATACAAAAATACATTTTAAAATGTTGATCAAAATTCATGTAGTTATACCTAAATAAGTGAAATAGTGACAAGTAAAAGTAAACGGATCAACTACATGAGTCTTTTAGCCGACATGAAAAATAATATAGTGAAAATGTATCCGCATCTAATTTTTTTTTATCATAATTAAGTCAAAAGGTCAAATTAGACTCTATTAATTAATTGTAGTTTACTACTCTCAGAAAGATAGAAGTTATGTGTCATATTGTGCCTCCTAATATTTGTTTGGGGTTTATTTTTAAAAAATTATTTAATTAATTATGCTTTAAAAATTTAAAGTTGGCTATTATTACTATTTTTAGTTATTTCTATGATAAAGTTGGTATTAGCACGAAATAATAAATCTTTCGATTTGCTAAAATAGATAAGTTAAAGAATATATTTTTAATATAAGAATCAAAGTAAATAATTTTTTTTTTAAAAAGAAGCATGTATTTATTTTTACCTTTTTAATGGATATGTATTGGAACGTGAACTATATGTTCAAAGTATTCTTCACCAACGAAGAAGAAAAATGCATTAACTAGGTATATAATAGAATTAATGCAAAGGTAAACAAAATAAGTTTGATTCCTAAGTCAAAGTAGCATAATTTTCTAAATTCACCTTATAAGGATTTCGGTTAATATTTTATAATATATTTTAAAATTATATTATTATAAGAAAAATTATAATTTATAGTATTTTTTATATTATTTTTTGTTATTTAAATATTAGTTTTAAAATATTAAATTGCTTTAATTCAATTTATATGACTTTACTCACAAAATTTATTTCGAGACGAGAAGAGAGTATATAAGATAATTAACAAGATGAGGCTTTTTAATCCTTCCTCTTAGAGAAAAATCTATCAAAAGGCAATCTTATGTTTAAGTTAATCTTCATTATCCCAAAAAAGGGCAACCTTATAGCCTTCTTAAAGTATTGGTCGAAGGAGAGCATATTACATGTGAAAATCATCACCATCCAATTTAAGAAATTTTGTTTTCCTCAATAAATAATACAACTACTTCCCAAATATTATTATTACTTATAAGAAATGTGGAGGAGCATGCAATTCTTCATCAATATGCGCCTGTTTATTCTTCTTTATTATATGAGATTTAAAATAATATTTTATGAAGTTTTTAATTTTAATTTCTCTAAGACAAATGCTTATTGACATGCCCACTTTGGCTCTTGATTATATTTCGTCAATTGCTTTAACTATGATTTTACAATATTATCCCTAATAAATTATTTTTCAGCTGAGTCAACTGATATCGCCCAATCAATATATTTTAAGTCATGAATTGATATAAAAAGTACTATAGGACACAATAATTATCAATATAAAAATTTGATTCTTGCCACATAAATTGGAATAAAAACAATAACATGCATTATTTAAAAATTATGTAAAACATACTATAAATTAAAATAATTAATAAGTTAAAATATTTAAAAAATAAATAAATATTTAATCAAAATTTTACATGTGCAACTTAAATTTGAACAAAATAATTAACATTAATTATTTAAAATTAACTTAAAATATATTATAAATCGTAATAATAAATAACTTAAAAATTATAAGCAATATAAAAAAATCTATTAATATTGTATAAATTAATTAAAAAATATATAAATTGAATCACACAAACGCTATAACTAGTTGATTCAAATAAAAGGTAACTCAACCACAATAACTTTAATTAAATTTAAAACATATTCAAACTCCACCTATGTGCTAGATATATGGAGCTATCTAGTTGGGTTGGGACTAGGTGAAGAAAATATAAAAAATTAAAAGATGCCAACATCAAATAGTTTCTAACTTTTTTTCATATAGACAATTTAAGAAAAAAAAAAAATCTCACTAGGTTTGTTTTTTCTTCTGCCAACCATAGCTGACCTCACATAGCATGGAAAAAAATCAATAATAATTAATAATAATAATAATAACTATTAATTTGTGACTTATTGGAGTCATTATCTTCTTTTGTTAATTGAGTTTAGTAATTATATATTTTTCCAATCAGCCATTACGTAATGGTTGTTTAAAGTATATGGAAAAAAGATTGGATTCTTGTTCTCATGACCTAATTAACCATCAAACAAACACCAATTATCATTCTTCTTTTTTTTTCATCAATATTCACTAACAACGTCAAAAGCATTATTCTTCAATTTTATTGATTATTTTGTTCTTGTTATAATTCTCTTTTATATTATTTCCAATATAACTTGCTTCTTTTTGCACTTATTTTTAGGGTGATTTATATAAATCACATTAGTGTAAAGGGTAGTTAATTATCTTTTTCCCTGCCTTTTTACGATTTACATTAATTCAGTAATTCGATATTAATTTAATTTTGAATGTCAAAATTAGGATTTTTAAGTATCGGCAAGTAATATGTAAAATATAATACATCGAACATAGATATAATTTAAGAATCAAAATTAATGTATTTAGATTATTGAATTAATGTATCCTGATGGAAAGAAGTGATTATTGAAATTTTTGAAAATGAGAGAATTATGAAAAATATGATAAATAAAAAAATATAATTAGGTTATTTTTTTTCTTGTTTTTAATGTATTTTTACATGTATTACTGGTCCATCAGAAACAATCTATGATAAACATCATCCTCCGTGAACCTCACTTATTGTTATAATAATAACAATGTCTCAAAGGCCAAACAAAAAATTGAAAAATATTATTATTATAGGGCCACCTAGGACTAGATGCCCATGTCTATGGTGGTCTCACAGGCAGCAATTAAAAGTTGTTTGGATCTTTAACACTTGCAATATTAATGCAACTTTACAAACATCTCCTATTTTATTTTATTAAATTCCCACTACTTTTTACAACTCTTTTCCTGCCCCTTCACTAATCACGATTATCGAGTACATTATTCTTGGTAATGATCACAAATTCAGTTCATTGTAGTAAAATATGAAAATATGAGATAACTTAAAATAGGTCTTTGATTTTTTAATTGAATAATTTGAGACATAGGAAGAGCATTTTATCATTTTTTGATGCTCTAATACATGTACTGGAAGTTGTAGTTATTTACATCAAAAAGTACAAATTTGTCACATAATTTATTCTAATATTATTTAGTTCAAATAAAAAATATGTCAAATATCTAAAAAATAATAATGCGAATTACCATTGAATTCAAAATAATGTTGATGAGACCAGGGGCGGAGTTAGCAATAGCTGAGGGAGTTCATCCAAACTCTCTTCGATGAAAAATTATATTATTTATATATAATTAAGATATTTTTTTATAGGTATATAGTAGATGTTGAACCTTCTTTAATTTCTTTATATATTTACTTTTTATATTTCGAATCTCCCCAATAAAAATTCTAATTTCGCCACTGAATAAGATATGATAGTATTACATAAATTACTATAGTGGGGAGTTGGTAATTTTTTTAGATATATAGATAGATTTTTTTTATGGTCAAAGCAAACCACCCAAGTAAGTAAACAACATTTGAAATGAAGGAAACTAATGTTATATTAGACGAAAATTACAAAGTTTGTTTTTTTATTGATAATTAGCATCACCCATAGTTGTTGATTTCTAGTAGTATTTAAAATTCAAAATTGGTTGCTAAAGCTTTTTAATATTTTGTTATTATTTTGATTAATAATATTCCTAATTTATATTTCCGTATAATATCATTTCAATGTCTTCCTAGTCAGCATTTAGTACTAATAATAAAATAATCGTATTCTTATAAATCAATTCGTATGATATATTTTTTAATAATTTTTCTAAAAATAACATTTAATTAGTCTTCCCAACTTATATTAACGTGTAGATCTCATTTCAATATCTTCTTTTCAGCACTTGCCAAAATTAAAATTCAAAATATGAAAAAAAAAGTCTTTTCGATTACTATTTTCAATATTTTTCTAAAAATAATATTTAACTTTATTAATCTTCCTAACATATATTCACATATAGATATCATTTCAACATCTTCCTTTTTAGCACTTACCATGATTAAAATTCAAAACTTAATTTTAAAAAGCAAATTCAGATGATAGATTTTTTCACAAATTTTCTAAAAGTAATGGTTGACTCAAACAATACAGGGCAATTCAAATCTTAATTATATTATGACAAATTAAAGTACATAATAGGAAAAAAGAATTGAATATGTATTCAATTTTCACATGTAACCAAAGAAAATGAAAAAAAAAAAAATTGTAACTGAAAATAGACATAAAATGCGGGTAGATATTAAATAAAAAAAGAGGAAGAGTACAAAGAGGGACATGTGATTAGAAAGAGGAACAGGTGATTTGGCGTGAAGATGAAAACGAGAGAGACACTCTCACAACACAAAACAAACTTTTATTTTTTAATACGTCAAAAATAAAAAAATTATGAAATAAATGACAAATAAAAATAAACGAAATGAGTACTTCCTCTGTTCTTTTTTTTTAGTTATCAACAATTTTTTTAGAGCTAAACATGAGTTTTGATTAATATATTAAATACATTTTCTTTAATTATATTGATACAAAATAAATTGAAACTTTATAGTATTTTTTGTATAATTTTTGAATATTTAATTTTAAATAATAAAATTAATATAATCTAATTTAGCTTAAAAAATTAGTTAAATTAATTCTTAAAAAATGCAATATAATAACTGAAAAAATTACTCTATCTATTTCAAATTAAGTGAATTTTTGAGATTTTTTTCACTGTTCAAAATAATATTTACAATTTAAATATTTAATTTTATTTCCATTTATGAGTAGTTTTTAGGAAATGAATGATACTACTTACAAAATTTATATCTTTCAGTAGTTTTTAGGAATGAATGATACTACTTACAAATTTATATCTTTAAATATTTTTCTTAATATGTACGTACGGATTTAGAAATTTAATTAATATGAAATAAAAAAATATTATTTTAAATCATCATTATTAAAATTTTAGTTTTGGGAATACACATAGTAGGAGAAGGAGGAAAGGAATAGTACCAGTACTATTTTTTTGTTTTTCTTTTCTTGCCCTTTCCATTCGGCGCGCCTTGAAACAGGTGACTTCTTTTCTTTTTTTTTCCAAAGCTAACACATCTCATCAATTACAATTCCACACCCAATGGTAATTAATTTATTTTAAAAGCCATTTGGTAATCTGACAAACAATAACTCATTTCCTTTTTCTTTTACCCATTTGAAAAAGAATTCATTTTTTTCTTTACATCATTTAATTCTCTGTTTGGTTTTTGATTTTTGGGTTATAATTTTTTTTTTATTAAAAGGATGTGAAAGGAGGTGTTTTGTGTTAAAGATTATTGTCCCCTCTCTTTAGTCTACCAGGTCAGGCCACCTCTTTTCCTCTCTCTTTCTTTCTCTCATTCTTGTTTTCCCATTTTCCTCTATTTTTATTCACACAAACACACCATTTCTTTCTCATCTCATCTTGTTTTCTTCATTCATCTTCTGTTAAAGAGGTGATTTTTGTGGTTTCTTGATTGAAGTCCTTTTTTTTGGTATGGAAAGGAGAAGAAAAAGGATTTTTTGTCTAACCCAATTTTGTCTTTTTGATTTCAGGTGGTGACCATAGATCTGTTGCTTCATCTGATGATGTTTTGCAGGTAAATTCTTACAACTTTTTCATCTGTTTTTCGATTTTTTGAGTTGTTTTCTCTTTCTTTGTTTTAAGCTTTTGATTTTTTTCTTTTTAAAACCTCATCTTGGTTCTGGGTTTATCTGCAAATTCTTTCTTGATATATATGTAAAAAGTTTCTGTTTTTTGTTTGTTTGTTTGACTATATACATTGGATGATTCAAAGAAGGGACCCCTTGTTTATCAGTTCAAAAAGCTATCTTTTTCCAGGAAATCAAGGAGAAAAACAAAGTTATTGCTCCTGCTAGTTGTTCCTTTTTTTTGACTTTTCATGGTTCTACATTGAGCTAATTTAGAAGGGGATGTTTTGATGATTATTAAACCACCTTACTCTGTTAAAAATTGCAGCTTTTTCTGATGTTTGATATTTATTAAAAATCTGATTTTTAATGGTTTTAGAGAGACTTGCTTATTATCTGACCAAGCAAAATGGGTTTTCTGAAGTTTACCAGTATATTTAGCTCGAGTCTGTGATTATTGGCAAGTATATATGTTTAATTTTAACCTGGAAATGTTTTAGTTTAAGCTGGTGGGTAAGGGGAAGCTTCAATTTTTTCTAGTGTAATGATGGTTTCTGGTTGGTGGTGCTCTATCCTCTCCTTACTTCAATTTAAAGACAGTTTTTTTCCACACGTTTGTATCATGGTATTTTGTACATGAAGTTATTGTGATATGATAAAGTCTCTACAAATTCTTGTTGGTGAAACTTTTCTTATTGCCTCAGTGTAACTGAAATTAGCTACATTCATTGTACTGGCAAAGTTTATTGAATACCCTTTGCATTCAAGGCGATTATCAATGTCTTGTTTTCTACTGTTTGTGATGTTTATGGTGATAATGTTAATTGCACATGGAGTTCCTTATTTTTGTTGACAATTGACGTGGAGGTACTCATATTTTGCTTGAAATATCTTGTTGTTAGCAGCAAGTTTAGAAAGATATCTACATGGGCGGGGTGGGGCGGGGTTTTATGTTCTAAATTGTGGCATCTACGAGACTTGGCCATATATGAATGCAGTGGTGAAGGCTTGTTTCTGAGCTCATCTGCCAACTAATGGCATGGACTTTAAAGCCTCTGTGGTCTTAAACCGTGCAACCAGAAGAAAATGACTGATCTGTTCACCAAATCAAACAGTGTTTTCTTTATTAGAAATGTATTTTCCCCCTCGTTTTCCTTATCTAATATTTCTGAACATTCAAGCAAGAATTTTTGTTCTCCTGTCTTTTTATTGAACTGTCCTGAAAAAATGTGTCTTATACTTTGCTTGTAGGTCTGCTTAGTGGTGAAGTTTGAGACCCGCTATAACTACAATACTATCTCTGTCATTTGGATATTGTGAATATAGAGAGTATAGGCTAATGCAAGGACAACGGAGTGCAATTGGATCCTTGCCTGATACTTTGGGTTTCACTCATGGTTCTACATCGAGTGATGGTGGTATAGATCAACAGATATGTTGGAATAATTTGCGGAATCCTGCTCAAAGTCGGCTACCAGATTATATGGTACCTTCTAATGAGACAAACATACCATTTCTTAGTCATGCAAACCAAGAAAGACAGAATGCAATTGGATGGAATTTCGGAGAATCCAGCTCATCCAATAGACAAAATAATGTTAGTCTTAATGAAAATAAAACAAATCATGTATGGGCTTCTACAATGAGTGCCCATCCTGGGACTTCTCACTTCTCTGCTGAACAGCATTATGGGTCTTCCAGTATTCTTTCATTGGGTGATGTTGAAATAAATTTGAATAACCAGATAGTTGACAACACTTTGTTTTCTCAAGGTTCTACTTCTAGCACAGTTCCAGGTTCTGCTTCTAGCACAGTTCCAGGTTCTACTTCTAGTGCAGTTCCAAATGATCTAAATAGAAGTTCTGGACATGGGGGCCATGATGACGTTGAAGATGAGGATGATGACTGCCAAGTGATGGAGTGCACCCCAACATTCAAATCTGACGGACCTGGAAAAGAACGGATGTCAACCCCCAGTACTTCTTCTGCTCCCCTTGCTGGGCCTTCTGCAGCTAATGGGTTTCTGATGGATGAAAGTGATGGTAGACCAGGCTGTGCACTGGATGGTCGACGAATGGCTTGTAAGAGAAAAGCAGTTGAAGGACATCTGGGGCAATCTTCTGGAAGTGGAAGTCCAAATTATCTTCTGAACAGCTTATGGCGTTCTATACCTGCTCCAAATAATGTGACTGCTGGTGCGAGTAGCTCTGCACCAACAGAAAGTAGAAGAATCATCAATTTGTCAGAGCAGGTAAATCCAAGACTTGGGCTCGCCATGGGTGGCGCCGCTATGGAAGGTACGGTTGCGTTGCCTGCTTCAAGAAGAGCAGAAAGTTCCCGTAGAAATTTCAGGCTGAGGATCAATGGCTCTCATCAGCAAGCTTCTATTCCTAGTAATCTGTTACCTACTGCGGGTAATGATGGAAATGTTATCATGTCATCTGAACGGGACTCATTGAGGCTGCTTCGTAATGAGTCTCTGGATTTGAGGTCCGCGTCTGCTGCAGACAATGGAAATCCCCAAAGCCAGCCCGTTGTGGGACCAGTTCCTTCTCTGCGACGAAGTGCACAGAGGTGGGATTCATCAAGTTCAAGAGCTGGCAATTCATCAAGTTATTCTGTTTTTGGTGAGAGGAGTTCTGCAGCATATGAACAACCCAGCTCTAGAAGTGTTCCCAGAAACATTTCGCAGCATCCAATGTTCATACCCGCCAGTGACTTTAGAAATTTGAACCAAACTCCTGTCAGCTGGGGTTTACCTGGTGGAAATATTTCTGTTGCTGGAAATATTGCATCTTCTTCTCGGAGTGTTCCTAGTTCAGTAGCCTCTTCCTCTTCCCCTAGCTGGGTGCAACTCAGAAATCCTCAGCAATATCCCCGAAGGCTCTCAGAATATGTTCGTAGATCTATCTTGTCTTCAGTTGGCAGTGAACCCGGAAATCACAGTGGTCACACTCCACCACATTTGAGTTCTGCTACCTCTCAGGAGATGGGACTTTCTGGCCATCCTGGGCATCGTCCATCAAGTTCAAGGTCAGCAGCATTGTTGGAGAGACAACTTGATGGTGCTATGGGAGTTCCATATTCCTGGAGGACTTTGGCTGCTGCAGGTGATGGAAGAAGCAGGCTTGTTTCTGAGGTATGATACTGGGTTTATTATTCGTCGGATATTCTCTTGCAGGACCCATTATTTAGAAGCTTGCTTACATATAGGAAAAGACATTGTCAATGCATCAGAATTTTAAGAACTGTGAGGCAATTACAATCTTACTGGATTGTAAACACATGTTTCTCCTCAAGTTACTCTCTCTCCCCTATTCAATTGCTTCTTCCAAAATAAGTTACTGCACTCTCACCATTTGTCAGCATAAAGCCTTTTGTGGCCTGTCTATATCTTCTCGTGCATAAAGAGCTAAAGGATTCTATTGTGGTTAATTTACATATAAAGCTAAGGGTCAATTCCTGAACAAGGTACTGTGTTTTTATATCACTAAATTTAGGACATGAGAATTCTCCATAAAGGGAAAGAGCAATTAAATGTCTATTTGCTTTTTGGTATTTTTTACACTAGAATTAGGAAAAATTGCATTATATATGTAATTTGTTTTTTTTTTTGGTAGTCCATGTGTAATTTGTTAATTTGCATGCTGTGATGCCTCCTGTTCTTTTTCAATTACTTACAGTTATTTTGTTTTTTCTTTCAGCAGATTCGCAATGTATTGGATCTTATGCGCAGGGGAGAGGGCTTAAGATTTGAGGTTAGAATTCTTGAAGCCATTTGGATATGTTGATTAGTTTATGGAGTGTTGAAATGCACAACTTAATTGTCCTATTTATGTGTCTTTTAGTTATACTTGGTGCATGACCTTTTATATTATCTAGGTATGACTTTATGTTATTGTGGTTAAATTCATAGTATATGTATGAAGCCATTTACTAGGTATGACTCTAGAAGTGTCTTTGGATACCTATTAGTATCCCTTTTGTGCTCTTGGAGTGGACTTCCAATATATTAATGATGGTGCTTAATGTTCATATCTCTCTTCCATCCTATTTTGTACCAGAGGGCTGAAACTGGAGTACATTATTGTTGGCTAAATCAAGTCATTTCCTGTCCAGTTTCTTTTTCCTTCTGTCCTATCTTTCATCCTTCACTCCTGTTGGTAATGTGGGGCATTTAGGTTTTGTATATTGGTAGTTCGTAGCATAATATTTTCCTGATGGGACACGAAAAGGATAGGAACGATAGCCTACGTTATCTATAATTGATTAGCTCATACAATCACATATTCTGAAATTGAAAGCTTCCTTCTATTCCAGGACGTTATGATCCTTGATCAGTCAGGATTCTTTGGGATGGTGGATATGCAGGATCGCCATCGCGATATGCGTCTGGATGTTGATAACATGTCATATGAGGTTAGTATGGGGAACATAACTACATGTTCACATCTATAGTACGGAGAACATAACTACATGTTCACATCTATGGAAAGACATACTAAATTGTCTATGCTGCTTGTATTTACAGGAATTACTGGCACTTGAGGAGCGCATTGGGAATGTCTGCACTGGGCTGACTGAAGAAACCATTTTGAATTGCCTGAAGCAACAGAAGCATGTACGCGTTGGAACAGAAGAACCTGCTGATGCTGAACCATGTTGTATTTGTCAGGTACAAACCTTAATACTATTCTACTACGAGTCAACCACATTATGCTTGAGATTGTAATTTTAGTTCGCCGAGTCTTAATTTGGTTATTATAATTTGCAGGAAGAATACAAGGATGGTGAGGATCTCGGTAAACTCGATTGTGGTCATGATTTTCATACCGACTGCATTAAACAGTGGCTCTTGCAGAAGAATTTATGCCCAATTTGCAAGACAACAGGGCTGAATACTTCAGGAAAGCATTGATCCTTTTTTATCTTATTATGTAAAGCAAGTTGGACGTACCAGTTGGGTCGCGGAAGGTTGATGAACCAAGCGTGTCTCCACTTTGGTCCATGAGTTCCATTTGAGAAAGATTGATGTATTTTTCTCATTAATTTTATTGTGATTCTCCTCTTGGAGGAGCTATTTTAGAGAGAAGATGCACTAGGTGCAATTAGAGTCTTTAGGCAAGAGTTACGCATCTTCTTCTCGGAGTGTTCCTAGTTCAGTAGCCTCTTCCTCTTCCCCTAGCTGGGTGCAACTCAGAAATCCTCAGCAATATCCCCGAAGGCTCTCAGAATATGTTGG
>DF358242.1:44755-81659 GCA_000787875.1 Solanum virginianum
CCTCTCTACTTTGGTAGTGGTAAGGTCTGCGTACATCCTACCCTTCCCAGACCCCACTTGTGGGATTTCACTGGGTATGTTGTTGTTGTTGTATTAAGCTTAAATTGCATTTCTCTCAGCTGGATGCTACCACAGCTGCATGTGACAGAATTCAAAGTACTTGTCTCAACCTTTTAGATTAGTCAAAAACAGGTTCAGAAAGTTTATGTAGGTATCTTCCACAAAATGGAATGGATTGGAAAAGGTTGATGTGTGTATTTATGTGGTTATGTAACACACTGTTGAGACAAGTATGGCACGCTCAACTTTGACAGTTGATGTTAGAGGCTTCATCATCTTCAGTTTTTTATATGACTTTTATTACCACAAAAGAAGCTAAGTGAAATGGATTGCTTTTGATTAAGCCAAGAGATAGTATGTTTTGGTCTGGCATGAACTTCCATTATGTTTCTTAGGGGTGACAAAATCAATCTCAACCCGCCCAACCCGTTTAAGTTTGTGCAAGTATTGACCCGCCCATTTATTAGCTTAACCCATTGAAAATTTGGTTGATATGTAACCTAAATTGACAGTAGAGAAATTTGTCAAAATACTTTAATTTTTAAAAAAATTTGATATGTTATTCTAACCCCTTCCAATTTTATGTGGCACTGTTTGACTTGCTACAACGTTTAAGAAAAAAAGGAATATTTTTGAAACTTGTGGTCTAAAATCATTCATAGATATTTGTGGGGTTAAAAATCATTTTATTAAGGGTGAAAGGGGAATGTTAAAGTTAAATTATTTCTAATTAAATGTGATATTGTTTTGGGGACGGACTAAAAAAAAAGATTGCCATATAGAATGCGACGAAGGTAGTATATATTGTTATAATAAAGAAAAAGTAAGTTTGTAAGGTACTAAAATATTGTAAAAGTACAAAAAAAGAAGGAAGTAAAACTTAGTAAAATATGGGTTGGATTGGGTCTTGAGTCTTGACCCATTCTATAACCCATTATTCAATCTATTTTGATCTAACCCATTATAAGCAGTCTAAATTTGACCCAACCTGCCTAATTACCACCCTTAATGTTTCTTATTTTTGGGAGTTTCATGACTTGAAATAGGTTAGAAGAAAAAGGATTGAGTCGAGAAGTGTAAATGAAGAGGAAAAGCCTGTTTTATATTCAAGAATTATTTTGTATACAGTTTGAGGTTTGCTAGGCACCCCTCTCTAATCTCAGTAGTTTCTTATTGCTCCTTTAGCTTGAATAGATGCATATTTAATTGTTTGTTTTATAAAGCTCATGCTATTAGTCATTTCTCTATCTTGTAATGAAAATTGGTCTGGCTTCAAGCTTAACATTTTCATTCTGTAACAAGAATTTTTGCGCTTGAAAAGATAATTAAAGGTAGAAAATATTGCAACAAGTGTAGTAATTTATTTCAACTGTAATGAATCTCCATGATTCCTCTGGGGTTTTTTCCACAAATAAACTCAAGTTTTTGAGCTTGATTTTGAATTTGATAGATTTGATTACTCGTATTTGAATTCAAGGGCATCTTGTCATGAAACTGGTCCCTCTTATGGGTTATGATGACCCCTATTTATAATATCCGGGATTCCATATTTAGAACATTCACAAATGAAAGCAAGATATAACACAAAGGAAATGAAGAAGATGATGTGGATTGTGCAAAGTGATACGCTCCATGAAATCTAACCAAGGTTTTCAGTCATGTCTGATTTGTAGAGTTGGTGAATTTATTTTTAAGTCTTATCTGTAATGTGTGGTTTCTTTCAGTTTCCACTTAGAATATGTATTACAAAAGCTTTTGCTGATTAGATGATTTCAGATAGGAAAACTCCTGATATCCGGATGGATGCAAGTTTCCTCACATACTCTTGCTAATTTGAAGAGTTAGCTGTTCCTATTATAATTTATTTTCAAAGATGGTAATCTCTTGGTATAATCATCAAATATCTTGATGTTTTTGATCACTTAGTAGACAAGGACGCATGTTATGCATGTGAGTAGTTTGCATATATTGTGGCTCTTGAAATTGAGAAGTGCAAAAAATCTTATACTAATTACTTTTAATTTCATCTAGGTATTATTTATTCTAGTTGCTGAGTTCAGGAAAATAGCTTAATAACTCACTTGATATGATGGGTCAACGAAATTTAATCTAGCTAATAAAAATTAAAGTAGTTCTTATAAAACCCATAGAAAATACTCCTGACTCCATTATCCATCTGAAAAATCTAATGTTTAAACTCTCTCTTTCTGGGGCCATTGATGTTTGATGTCGATGACATGTAGTCATAAATTATAATAAGTATCAAGTGACTTTCTGAGGTCTAAGCACATGCCGATTGATGAAGTCACTACTAATTCTTTTCTGTCATTGTCTTCTTTAAATCTGCATAATAGAAATTTTTTGTTTGTCACTCCTCTCTTTGGATTTTCAGATGCTTACCTTGAGGAACGGGTTGAGTTTATACCCAGGATACGTTCCCGGGTCTTTGCAGTCGGTGCAACTTCCGTCTGGTAATGAATTTGATGGGAGAAGTTTTATGTTGAGTACAAATGGAGGAGCTGCACTTCCCGTGAATCGAGAAATGCCGCAGACTGCATTTGAAATTTCCAATCAGAACCCGTCAGGCAAACCAACAATAACCTCGCATGATACAGAAAACTCTGTAGCTTTAGAGACTACAATTCACAATCATTATGGGCTTCTTAACCATTTAGCATCTTCAAAGGTAAGCTGCTTGTTCTATTTCATTGAGATTTCGCAAGTTAAAAGCTAAAGCAATCCTCTTACATATTCAGGACATGTGCCGAGACAATACGCTATCAAGATTGCATTTAGATATGAGTTGCTCTGGAAACAATTCATCATCTGGAGTGTCGTCTTAACCAAAATTTCAAAGGATCAAATATTTGAGGAGTTGGTGTAGATGGAATTAACTATTGATACCACGAAACTCCAATTGTTTGTACATCTCATAAGTTAAATTTGCCTCATGATCCTGAGATACACTGATCCTTTATTGTTATGCTCAATGAGCACAAACCAGAACTGTGTTTTTGTAACTGTTGAAACTTGACTTGACTAAATAACTAGTGTTGAAAGAACAACCTTCAAATTTTTAGATTCTTGTAGTGTATGACGTTTCTGGGTATACTACTGTCTTAAATAAATGTCACTTCTGGGTAATTTCAGAATCTCAAATGACAAATGATTTGAAGTTAAAATACACCTTCATATCCTAAATTTTGAATAATTGTAATTAGATGTAGTAGTTCTGTAGGTTCCATCTGTTTTATTTAGGTTACATAAATAGTGCAAGAACTGGTGGTGATAATTATTGCAGTTGTAAAATCTCATGTGAGAAAACTGTGCTATGTACTTGGCAAATGACTATGTGGAATATATATTTCTATTTCCATTCTCTTCTATAATTATGATGAATGAACTTGAAGTGGACATAATTATTTGTCTTTAATATATTACTATAAAACACTAAACTGTAAGGCCTGATATATGTACACATTCTTTTTATAGTAAGGTTAATTTCCCTTTTCTGAATTTCACACTTGATGAAATCCCGTACATAATTTAATTTTTTTCCCAATATAAGCGATAGATATAGCATCTTCTACTACATAAAAAAAAAAAAGGTAATAGAAAAGGAAACAAAGGTCCACTAACGATAAATGAATATAAAGATAACTCCAAGCATAAGAAAAAAGAAGTATAAGTTGAACTAACAACTCCACAAATACAACATTCTTTTTAATCATTTCTCAACTCTTAATTAACAAAAACAAAAAGAAGCTAAAAGTGACACGACTACTATCTATCGGGGAAAATGATAAAAAGAAAAAAGTGGTATCAAGCTCAATTAAAATGAAGCTAAAGTAATCCATCTACCTTCTTTAAATAAAATTCTTTAATATCTAACCAAACAATCCAACAAAAAAGCATAAGAAGCGAAGTGAAATAAAAACTCATAAAATCTCTCCCAAAATTAATATCATAAAATCTAATATATTTTTGTAATTATACCCTCGTACTTTATTTTCTCAATAGACATGATTATTGTTAAATTCATATCCTTTCGTCTTATTTTATATGACACTTTTTTTTGTCCGTATTAGAAAGAATGTCACTTACTCTTGTGGGAAATAATTTACTTTTAAAATTCTCTTTTTAACCACATAAACATCTGAGAATAATTTTAAATTACAAATTTAAAAAAAAAAATTTTTTTTACTTAAACATCGTATTAAATTAAAGGATGAAACAAAAAAGTATTGAGACGGAGAAAGGACGCAAAAATGAATCAATAAACAGATGCCACCAACTATACCATTTACTACTATATGGTTACGTCCATAAATATTTTCGTACTTTATAAATAAAAAGAATACACGTTTCTGAATGAATGTCACAATAAAGTAAAGCTAATCAAGAATCCAGTGGGGGCAATTTTCTCCATTTCTACCAGTCTCATCATTACAGCTCCTCCCCCAAATGGTCCCTCAAGAAATCCCTCTCACCTTAGCTCCAAAAACGACTCCTACTGTAACAAGCCACTGTCTCTAGTCTCTACTATCAACACAACAAGAGTCCATAGTTCCCCGTCTACTGCCACATGCATTATTCCATTACCATATAATAATAATACTCTGTTTTTCTCCTTCAGCGGTTCTTTGTTGAACAGTTAAACCCCCAATTTTCTTTCCGGAGCAGGAGACTATGTCTGGGTTTCTGAACAATGAACTCTCCAAAAGAACTTCAATTTTCGGTTTACGTTTGTGGGTCGTTTTGGGTATTTGTGTAGGAGCTACAATTGTGCTTGTTCTGTTTCTTATCTCACTCTGGTTCACATCCAAGCGTAACAGTAGTAAAAAGACCCTTACCCTTTCTATTTCAGCTAAGAAAAACCCCAATATCCCTAAAGTATCCAAGGAAATTCAGGAAATCCGAATCGACCCAATTCGGACTATACCGGAAAATCCGAAATTACTACCTGCTCCGGTTCCGGCTCCTGACCCATTACCGGAATCTGATTCTTTCGAGGAGAAAACCCAGAATTCCGATGATCATCAGAAAATACACATTGTGTTACACCAAAAATTAAATCACATAAATGATCATCAGAAAATACACATTGAGATCGGAAAGGGTCATAAGATTGCCTATCCGGGTCGGGTCAGTCAAGGTGTCGGGTCCAACCATGGTAGTGAAGAAGGACGTTGTAATGAGCTGGCTATCATTGCTGTGCCGGAGGTTTCGCATTTGGGGTGGGGTCATTGGTATACACTGAGAGAGCTTGAAATTTCAACAAATTATTTTTCTGAGGAAAATGTGATTGGTGAAGGAGGGTATGGAATTGTTTACCGTGGAGTTATGGCAGATAACAGTAGAGTTGCTATTAAGAATTTACTCAATAACAGGTGCACTATTCAAAGTTCTTTCCTTTTCTGTGAATTGGTTTCCTTTGCATGTGTCTTGACATGTCATTAATGTAAAGTATGCTTTTTCATGTGTTAAATGAGTTGCCTTTATGGTTTCTGGGGCTTAATTATATATGTAATAGGATTATATGGGGAGGATTGAGTGTACGCACAGCTTACCCCTACCTGTAGAGATAGAGAAGTGGTTTATGATATCTCGGCTTAAAAAGTAGAGCAAAACAGTTTGGAAAAGGGAATACAAATATAAGAGCAGTAATTATAGGATTAGTTTATGGAAAAAGCTATACCTTTTGTTCTGTCTTTAGTTCTTTATCTGTAGTTTTATTTTCAGGGGACAAGCAGAGAGGGAGTTTAAGGTTGAAGTTGAAGCAATTGGTCGGGTTCGGCACTAAAAAATTTGGTGAGGTTACTCGGTTATTGTGCTGAGGGAGCTCACAGGTAATTCAATATCAGTTGTAGTATTATGGTGGTGGTTAGAGTCTTTAAGGATGTTTTTAAGCTGTACTCTCGTGATTTTGCTTTTGAGCTTGAGTTGGGATGAATTACTCAATATAGTCGATGCACTAATTCAGGATGCTTGTGTATGAGTATGTGGACAATGGAAACTTAGAGCAGTGGCTCCATGGAGATGTAGGGCCTTGCAGTCCTCTTACATGGGAAATTAGAATGGATATCATTCTCGGAACAGCTAAAGGGTATACAACAGCTTTTCTTTTTTTGTTGTTCATCTTTTTGTTTTGTGCTGCAATTGCTTTTGTACTTTGTGTTAATGGGAGTAACTCTTACAGGTTAACCTATCTTCATGAGGGCCTTGAACCGAAGGTTGTTCACCGTGACATCAAATCAAGCAATATTTTGCTTGATAAGCAGTGGAATCCAAAAGTGTCAGACTTTGGATTGGCAAAGCTTTTGGGGGCTGAGAAGAGCTACATTACTACTCGTGTTATGGGGACATTTGGGTTAGTGTTCGACATTTCAAACCCACTATCATTGTTTTGTCGCTAATGTTGTGTTGCTCTTGGAAAATAAACTGCTGACGACCCCATTTTTATCAGTTATGTTGCTCCAGAATATGCTAGCACTGGCATGTTGAATGAGAGAAGTGATGTGTATAGTTTTGGAATTCTTATTATGGAAATCATTACTGGAAGGAATCCGGTGGATTACAGCCGTCCTCCTGGAGAGGTTTGTCTCGTACTATCAATGTTAGTTCCTAGTTTCAGGAAACCTCTTTAATGTTTGTCCAGTTGTATTCTGACTCTGCTTCGTCGATCCAACTCACAGGTAACTCTGGTTGATTGGCTTAAACTAATGGTTTCAAACCGGAACGCCGAGGGCGTTTTGGATCCCAAGATAGCTGAGAAGCCTTCTTCAAGAGCCCTGAAACGTGTTCTTTTGGTAGCATTACGCTGTGTTGACCCCAATGCTCAGAAGAGGCCAAAGATGGGACAAGTAATACACATGCTTGAAGCTGATGACTTTCCCTTTCGTGATGTAAGCTCTCGTTTTCCTTCAGGCCCTTAAATTTAGCGTCACATTCATTAGTCACAAGAGTCAACAGCTAAGATTGCATATGGGCTAATGGAATATGATAAAACATAATCTACGACTTAATTTGGATGTAATTGCGCTGTTTGCTAAGATGTAGTCAACTAGTCATGACTCAAGTATCTACTCAATGCATGATATGACATGACGATTTTTCTGTTGGAATTACGCTTGTTACACCAAAAATTAAATCACATAAATGAACCTCCTTACGTACCCTAGTACCTACTACCAAGCACATGGACTGCTTTGAATATGTCCTAATATGCCGGAGATCTAATCAAAGTTGTGATGTCTATTTGAGTACATCATGGACCTACACTATTATATGTTTGCATAGTGTTTGTGTTAAATTGTATGAGGATCAACTCATCAGTTTCTGATCAATACCTTACTTGATATGTCATTTCACTTCCTCTATATAACTATGGAATTGATACAGGAGCGACGGGCTTCAAGGGAACATGGTGGTCGTTTATATCGCGATGGCGCGAAAGAGAGGGTAATGGAAAAGCGTATAATTGAATCAGGCGATAGCAGTGGATATGAAAGTAGTGTGCAAACCAACTGGTCTTTGGTCAAGAAACAAGAAACTGACGATGAACATTAGCAGCACCAAGGTAGTTAAAAAGGTCCATTTCCAACCCCGTCATTGTCTGTCATTCATTTTGAAGCTAGCACATGTAAATACCATTCACTTTAACTTCTGCATTTTCTATTAATTCAGCAGTCATTGTAGGTTTGTAGCATATTCCTTGTTCTTAGTATATGTAATTGTCTTCAGTTTTGCTTTGAACATATCTGTTTTGTTACCAGTGAAATGACATGATTGTACTGCATTTACCACGAAAGAGTTTAACTTTTGTGCACTGACGAGGCCCTTTTATTACTGCATCGGGTTAAAATAAACCGTAATCCTAACGTGGCAACACAAAAAGTACAATAATAAGTGACCTGCCTGGTATGGATTTTACCAAGATTAGAAAGAGAAAAGGTGCATCTTTTTGGGGACAGATATTAGATGGAGTCATTTTCTTGAGGACAGATAATGTCACCGCCAGAAAGCTACATTCAATAATAAGAGGATTCTTGAACAATTAACAACTGAAATTAGTCAAAATGTACGACCAAAACAATCTAAAAGTTGATTTTTCCTTAATCAGACAAAGGTTAACACATATTCTTTTTGGTGATTTAGGTTTTGAGGTAGGATCTGATTGAAATGTTTCATGGATGGCTATTGTAATGGCGGACCCCCCGGCCTTTACGCTTTTATAGCGTGATGTGAACGGTCGAAATTTGTTGAGAAATTACGCTATTATAGCCTGATGTGAACGGTCGAAATTTGTTGAATCTTTCTCAATCATCGTGGTCTTGGTTGAAACTTTTATTAAGAGAATTTAAAATATAAAGAACTTAAAAATTTAGCATACAACATAAACATAAAAAAATTTAATTGGTCTATTTAATATAATATTTCGACGAATGAGATGTTAATTTAGGTGGCTCCGCCACAAGGGGTGTCCCTACGAGCACTAAAGTCTCGAGTATGCAACAAATTATAAAAAGGGTAGGTGTCCTTTGCATTTGGCAGCTAGTAGAGATGGTCTATTTTTTGACAGCTAGAGATTTGAGATTTTAGACCCACCAATTTAATTATGTTTTCTGGTTTTGTCATAATGTAGAAAATAGTCGTTATGGGTTCCTAAGTTACTTTCTCGCTATTATATTATTTTGGGAGATAATTTTATATTCAGTTTTTAATTTATTTTTATCATTAGGTATAACTTATTTTTTAATTATATTTTTTAAGATATTCTATTTATTATACCCAAAGAGTAATCTGATAAAATTATTTTTATTATTTATAACTTCTTAATTACTGTATCAAATTAATATGAGATAAGTAAAGGTGAATGGAATTAAAGGTGGTTATTTGTTTTCAACAACTTTAAATTGGTGAAATACATGACCAACGTAGGGGCGCCTCCAACCAAACAGTGTTGTCTTGACTTTGTCGACAAATTTAAGGGTGTCGGCCTCAATCTAATTAAATTAGGTAGACCTTATAAGTGGGAAGTCAAACTAGTTGAAAAATAAATTTGTTACTTGTAGGTGAAAAAACTTACAGAGTTAAATAAAAATAATAAAAAAGTGAGTGAAGGTCCTATTAAAGATTTAAAAACTGTTTAATGAGATAAAGGAGGTATTAAATATACTTTATTTTTGTTACATATTAATAAGGGATCCCTGTTTATAGAAGATATCAGAACTTTCTACCCCACAAAAGATCATCTTTTCCATCTCTCTGTTGATGAAATAACACATGCAAAGTGAATCATTTTGTGCTTTGTTCCCTCTTTTCATTTTTCCTTTCTTTCCTAAAGCTTGTCCAAATTGTTACATAGACAAAAAATTGTGGCCATAAACAAAAAATTGTGCTGAGAGATTTTTAGATTATGTACTGAGTAGTTTTCATGATTAAACACATTTAATCTTGAATTAAAAAGAATGTGTGTTCTTGGTTCATATACATAGGGGAAGAAATTATATCAACTATTTTGAGAACTTGAAGTAATTAACCGCGTACATACCTATGTGATGTATTTTGATTTGACATAGAATTTAAGAAAAAAAATGATATTTAAAACTTTTTGGTTAAATCATTTCATTAAGGAATTATTTGCTGTGAGGTATAAGGTATAATAATTACAGAATAGAATGTAGAATTATTTTATCCTGTATTTGGTTGGAGTTATTAGAAAATCCATCGTTTACTTATCCCACCATATATACTTTAGTAATGAGATAAGTTATCTCATATACATAGTGAACTTATTCTTGGTTAACTTATACTACGAAAATAATTCTGGGATAACTTGTTTGGGTCAAATAAGCATTTTAAAGTTAAATTATTACTAAATACATAAATGTATCTTTTTGAATTAATTAAGAAAAGTGAGTCATATAAATTGAGATATGAGAAAATTTACGATCAAAGGGACTAAAATTGCACATTTCAATTAATTGAAAGGTAAATGTGATTAGATAAGTATTACAAGAACCAAAATCAAAATTCAGTGATATTTAAGCGACTAAAAGTGCAAATTTTTCACATTCTTGTTACATTTGGCAAAGTTTACAGTAACCAATACCAAATAGATCTTACCCTTCTGCTCTCAATCATGGATCAGTATTAAAAAAAAATCAAATCAAAATTATTGATCACTATAAATTAATCAAAACATTCTTGTTTGAACACGTTAAACTTTACAAAAAGGAAAAGGTCGAGATTTAATTTGCCTTACATTTTCTAAAAAATGTTCAATTTTGCCTTCTATACTTCTCCCCCTTATAATTTTGGTTTAGCTCGAAATTGCATTCAACACAACCTTTTTTTTTTCGATAACAAGAGGAACCCTATCCTTTGAGTGTATACATGTAAACCCCCGCTCCCATGTAATAGCTCACAAACCACGTGAGAGAGGTAACCCCGCACTCCGATGCGATGAGCTCGACCCAGAAGGCAAGGAGTTTCGAACTTATTCAACAAAGCCTTTTGATGTTGACTTTCCACTTGATTGCCAAATGGTGAGGAACCTACTTAGGTCCATTTTTAGTAGCCTAATGGACAAACACCTCTTACAATGTTTCTAGACAAAAGAAGCATTAAATTAGCTTTAAGTACAAACTGAATGGGTTCTCTATTAGCCAATTTTAATATTATCTTGTTAGCATACGGCTGGAGTTATATAGGGACATTTCAAGAACTTGTAAAAACTATCTTGGAAATGACAAAATAGACCGGCCAAGAAAGTTAACAATGATTAGGTGTAGGTTCTTTCATATATGTATTGATGGAGGATAATACCAATAAGATACCTGTGCAAATAGAACCAAACAAAATGGTCTGATCCAACTTAAGAATAAACCCCAAAAGCTTAACAACGTTCCTGGCATCAGTATAAATATGTGCATACTGGAGCAAATGAAGAAAATAACACAACAAATTGAGTTTTGAAGCAAAAAATTAGAGTAAATCCAAAAATGGGGTTAGTTAAAGGGGTGCCTCTTCTTTTTATGTTGTTCTTATTGTTCCTCATAGCTACTTTAGCTTCAGCAAAAAGAGCCACTTACATTATCCATATGGACAAGTCATTCATGCCTAAAACTTTTACTAGTCATGAGCAATGGCACTCTTCAATTCTTGAAACTGTCAAGTTGAAAGATGCAGAAAGTGAAAGTTCTACCAATCCGACAAGGCTTCTTTATTCGTACGACAATGCATTTCATGGATTTAGTGCTGTTGTGTCTGAGGATGAATTGAAAGTTCTTGAAAAGTTGCCTGGTTTTGTTTCGGCTTATGCTGATAAAATAGTCACTCTTGACACAACTCACACGTTTGAGTTCCTCGGTCTGAATTCTAAGGCAGGACTATGGCCAGCTTCTGATTATGGTGAAGACGTGATTGTTGGTGTTATTGACACTGGAGTATGGCCAGAGAGTCAAAGTTTTAAGGATGATGGGATGAATGAAATTCCGTCAAGGTGGAAGGGTATATGCGAGCCTGGACAAGAATTTAATGCTTCAATGCGTAACAAGAAGTTGATTGGTGTTCGATACTTCAATAAAGGAGTTAAAGCTGCATATCCTAACATCACAATTAGTATGAATTCAGGCAGGGACACACAGGGTCATGGTACACATACTTCATCAACTGTTGGTGGAAATTATGTCGAGGGTGCTTCATTTTTTGGCTATGCAACTGGCACAGCAAGAGGTGTAGCGCCACGTGCTAGGGTTGCTATGTATAAGGTCATATGGGATGAAGGACGCTTCGCTTCTGATGTGCTTGCTGGTATGGATCAAGCTGTTGCTGATGGAGTTGATGTGATATCCATCTCTATGGGATTTAATAATGTTCCATTGTATGAAGACCCTGTTGCCATTGCTTCATTTGGAGCCATGGAGAAAGGCGTTCTTGTTTCCGCTTCAGCAGGAAATGCAGGAATCACTCCTGGAAGACTCCACAATGGAATCCCCTGGCTCCTGACTACGGCTGCTGGATCTATTGATCGTGTCCTTTCAGGGAAATTGACTCTTGGAAATGGACAAGTGATCACTGGATGGTCAATGTACCCTGCTAGAGCCCTTGTCAACGAGTTCCCACTTATCTACAACGAGTCAATATCAAGTTGCAATTCAACTTCTCTATCCAAATTTAATTATGGAATCATCATATGCGAAAATGGATATTTCTTCGATCAAATAAATGCCATTGCTAAATCCTCTGCCCCTGCTGCTATATACATCTCTGACAATCCCGAAATTTTTCAGAGTGAAGAATTTGAATATCCTGGTGTTGTAATCAGCCCTGGAGATGGTGCAGCTGTGATTAGTTATGCTAAATCTGGAGCCAATCCTGTTGCTAGCATTAGCTTCCAACAGACATTTGTGAGATCAACACCAGCACCTGTTGTTGCATCTTACACATCACGAGGTCCTTCACCGAGCTATCAAGGAATCTTGAAGCCAGACATAATGGCACCAGGGTCATTAGTCCTAGCATCCTGGATTCCCAATGTTTATGCAGCTTCAATATATCCGGATATCAGATTGAGCAACGAATTCACAATGATTTCAGGAACATCCATGGCGTGTCCACATTCCTCTGGCATTGCTGCACTTCTTAAAGGCGCACATCCTGAATGGAGTCCAGCAGCAATCCGTTCTGCCATGATCACTGGTGCCATCAACATTGACAACACAAACTCTCCGATCAAAGACTCAGGCCTAAACTACAGTATCGCGACTCCTCTGGCTATGGGAGCAGGGCTAGTTAATCCAAACTTCGCCCTGAATCCAGGCCTTATCTATGATGCCACACCACAAGACTACGTGAACCTTTTATGTGCCATGAAGTTCAGTCGGAAGCAAATCTTGACGATCACAAGATCATCAACCTACACTTGTCAAAATGCATCTCTTGATCTTAACTACCCATCATTCATCGTTCTATACACAAATGAAACTACATCAACACTGAGTCAAAAGTTCACAAGGACAGTGACAAACGTTGGCGATGGCCCTGCTAACTATTCTATAAATTTGGTCGTGCCATCGAACACAAACATCAGTGTTTATCCTCCAAGATTGTCCTTCAGCAGCAAGTATGAGAAGCTAAGTTATACATTGACAGTTGAATATAGTGGTAACAAAACTGGGGAAGTTGTATTTGGATCGCTAACTTGGGTGGATGTAATTGGTCTCCATGCTGTAACAAGTCCAATTGTGGTTGCACCAACGATCCATACTTGGTAATCACCCAAAAAATAGGTACATAAATAACTAGAGTGAAATAACAAAGTGTGAGGTATATTAAGTCATATTTCTGTATCAGAAGTCTATTGACACGAATCTCGATTAGTAGGACCAGTAGATTTTGCATTTCTTCGTGTGCTTTTTATTTCACTATTCCCATACTTGATTGTTATTTACTGGGGTCGAGGACCTTCCCGATCTTCACAAAAGATAGGTGTGAGGTTACGTTATTATGTACATTCTATCCTTCGTGATGCCAGTTATATGATTACACTGAGTATGTTGTTAATTTATAAACGACATCCCTGCCGCATAAACTTTTTTTTGATGGTTAGCCCATTCATATAATTGAGCTAGGTTCACATGATTCCCCTATACAAGTTAGTGCCTGAATATTTTAATAAGCATGTTACTGCCTTGTATTTCCAATAATAAATTAAATTATTCTCAGTTACGTGTAGGAGAAAAAAACATTTTTTTGGGTAATGACAGTTACAACTTACAATTCTGAGGATAAATTCCACCCAAGCTATGGAAACAAAAATTGAATAACGTGTCAATATGTGTTGTCTTTATAGTGATTACATAATTTCAGGTTGACGGATTTCTTTCAACTAAAAAGTTAACTTACTGTTTTGGTTTTCTTTATCTCAGTTAGTAGGAGATTCTTTCAAGTAATAGGTGACTTATAATTTGGTCAAATCCATTGAATAAGAAAACTTTTACAATTTAATTATTAAGTACAACAGTAAATGGAATAGACTACACATTAAGTTCAGTGTATAGATTTTATTATACTATTCGTTTCGAGTTAATTATTATTTTTATAAGGTTATCGAGTTAATATTTATCATAGAAATTTCAACAATATAAATGACCTGATTGTGTAGATATTTTTCTGTTTCTTCTTCCAAAATGATTGATTGAAACGACTAGTGACCAAACAATATACCATCCTTTGTCATGCTGAAAAAACTTTTTCTTCAAAAAGTCACATGAGAAACCAATAAAATAAAAAAATGATCTTCTTGTTATGATGCATTTATGAAGACTCTTGACTTTTAAGGTCTTCGTTATTATCAAAAAGTTCCATATTACTAGTGGGAAGAACTTTCCACAACTTTTAATTCTTGTTCTATCAAATGGTTTTAGCATCACCAGTGTCGGAGCCAAGATTTTTATTAAAGGGATTCAAAACGTGAAAAATAGAATACAAGAAGAGGCCAAAAGGGGTTTAATTTATTATATATACATAATAATTTTAACTGGTAATTTTCTATTGAAGAAGATTCGGATGAACCCCTTCGGCCCCTACTTGACTCTGCCCCTCTCCTATCTTCTATTTAGTTAAAACACATGGGTGGTTCCCCATATACTTAAACAATTTTGTCTGGATCATATGTAAGCTATGTTCATCATGGTTAATGGAACAATATCAAGGCAATTAGAGCCATATCTTGGTTCCTTTCCTTTACTTTTTTCCCCATGGATACAATATATTGGTTGTCACTATCACTATGAGAAAAGATTGATTAAAAGAGGAATGGAGAAAAAGTATTAAAGAAGAAGTAACTAGATTGTAAGTTTGGTGGCAATGGCACTATATATGAGGGATCCAGTCCCATATATAAGGTTGATTAATCAGGCCAGAAATATCTTGTTCCTACATTTAAAGATGAAAACTACAAGTCTTGAATTAAAATTAATAGACAGCTACTATTGTATGATTGAAGAGGGGTGCAGAGTTGAAATTGTTGCTAGCTTCCAATAATATATGGCAGTATGGTATATAGTGAAATTATGGACAAATTGGTAATAAGGAAGTTTTTGCCTTCCCATACCTCTCATTCCTCTATATAAGTAAATTAGCTTATGTTCAAGAAAAACATCCCCTTTTTTTGAATAACATTCAACATGGCAAATTATATTGCCTTGTGTATTTGGTTGCTTTCGATAATTCAATTGGTAAATTCAGAAACTTATATCATTCATATGGATTTGTCAGCCATGCCAAAAGCTTTTTCTAGCCATCATAATTGGTACTTGTCTACACTTTCTTCTATATCAGATAGAAGGACAAATAGCCAAGACTTCTTGTCAGCTAAACTTGTGTACACTTATACTAATGCCATCAATGGTTTTACTGCAAGTCTGTCTCCTTCTGAACTAGAAGCTATTAAGAATTCTCTGGGCTATGTTTCTTCGATTAAAGATATGTCGGTTAAAATTGACACGACTCATACATCCCAATTCCTTGGCCTTAACTCTGAGTCTGGTGTATGGCCAAAGTCTGATTATGGCAAAGATGTCATAGTTGGATTAGTTGACACGGGGATATGGCCAGAGAGTAGAAGTTATAGTGATGATGGGATGAATGAAGTACCTTCAAGATGGAAAGGAGAATGTGAAAGTGGAACTCAGTTCAATTCCTCTTTGTGCAATAAGAAACTCATTGGCGCTCGTTACTTCAATAAAGGCCTACTTGCCAACAATCCGAATCTTACCATTTCGATGGATTCTGCTCGTGATACGGATGGACATGGGACTCACACTTCTTCCACGGTTGCTGGAAGTCGTGTAGAGGGTGCATCTTTTTTTGGCTATGCCACTGGAACTGCTACAGGCATAGCACCAAAGGCTCATGTGGCCATGTACAAGGCTCTATGGAAAGAAGGTGTACTCTTGTCTGATATTCTTGCAGCAATTGATCAGGCAATTGCAGATGGTGTAGATGTATTGTCCTTGTCATTAGGCGTGGACGCGCTTCCGTTACACGAAGATCCTGTTGCAATTGCTGCGTTTGCTGCATTGGAGAAAGGCATATTTGTTTCCACCTCTGCTGGAAATGAAGGGCCTTTTTATGAGACTTTACACAATGGAATACCTTGGGTGCTCACTGTTGCTGCTGGCACAGTAGACCGCGAGTTTATCGGCACACTAACACTAGGAAATGGAGTTTCGGTCACTGGTTTATCGCTCTACCCTGGGAATTCTAGTTCAACTGAAAGCTCAATTAACTATGTTGACTGCCAAGACGATAACGAACTGCAGAAAAATGCACACGAAATAGTGGTCTGCATTGACAAGAATGATTCAATTAGCGAGGACGTCTACAACATAAGAAATTCAAAAGTTGCTGGTGCTGTCTTCATAACTAATTCAACTGACTTGGAATTCTACCTCCAAAGTGAATTCCCAGCTGTGTTTTTGAACTTTCAAGAGGGTGATAAGGTTCTTGAGTATGTTAGGCGCGACTCTGCACCTAAAGCAAAGCTTGAATTCCAAGTGACGCGTATCGGTGCTATACCAGCACCAAAAGTTGCTAGTTATAGCTCAAGAGGACCATCACCAAGTTGTCCAATAATCCTCAAGCCTGACCTCATGGCTCCTGGTGCCTTAATACTTGCTTCATGGCCACAACAAACACCGGTTGCTGAAGTCATCTCAGGAAAACTTTTTAGTAACTTCAACATTATATCAGGTACATCAATGTCATGTCCACATGCTTCTGGTGTAGCAGCACTTCTAAAAAGTGCACACCCTGAATGGAGCCCTGCTGCTATCCGATCCGCCATGATGACCACAGCTTATGTATTGGACAACACACAAAGCCCCATCCAAGACATAGGTAATGTTGAACTCTATGAGCATCTTTCATTTGAACACAAGATCTCCTGCATGTTTTCATACCACACTGAACTGTCTAAGCTTAAACTGTGAACACGTGGCGGTAAGATTTGAACACAAGAGCTCTTGTTTAACATGCACATCTAATTATTTAACCATAATATGTCTCAACAGGATTGAAGAATTCTGCTGCTACTCCTCTAGCTATGGGAGCTGGCCATATCGATCCAAAGAAGGCATTAGATCCCGGACTCATCTATGATATAACACCACAAGATTATGTTAATCTCCTCTGTGCTTTGAACTTAACATCCAAACAGATGCAAACCATCACAAGATCCTCTTCTTATACCTGCTCCAACCCATCGTTGGACTTAAACTATCCATCTTTCATTGGCTATTTCAACCGAAACAGCAGCGATTCGGATCCTAAAAGGATTCAAGAATTCAAAAGAAAAGTGACTAACTTACAAGATGGTACATCAGTATACACAGCAAAGATTACTCCAATGGGTAAATTTAAAGTTAGTGTTGTACCTAATAAGTTGATTTTCAAAGAGAAGTATGAAAAGCAAAGCTACAAGCTAAGAATAGAAGGTCCAACAATTATGGATGATATTGTGGTTGATGGTTCATTGAGTTGGGTGGAAACTGGAGGAAAATACATAGTTAAAAGTCCAATTGTTGCAACAAGTATTAGAGTGGATCCTTTGTCAGGACATAACTGATTTAGTGAAATGATTTCTAACTAATTGTCTGTTAAATGTGATATTGTAACACATAATTAATGTGAAATAAACTTATATATTCTTCACATTGTTTTCTGCTGTCAGTAAAAGCGATAACTTGCAGATTACTTGAGCTTCTTAATTACTCAAACTTATCAAGCACCTAATGGAATATTTAATTGACACTTTGTTTAGATGGTTGTTATGTGTTGTTCCATAATGTATCTTATTGTATTGTGTTGTGTTGTGTTGTATTATAATGTATCGTATTGTATTATTTCAATGAGTACTATGTTTGGATATATTATATTATTCTCTGTCATCACGTAATGTCATATATTCATAATTTGAATGATAAACCTACAAGAAATTATAGGCTATGTGGTCGATACCATAAAAAAAGGGTAAATGATAAAATAAAATTATTAAATAATAAATAAAGTAAAAAAATGAGAAGAAGATATTAAAGTAATGATGCAACCACATTAAATTGGCCCTTACATAAAAAGGGTTTTTTTGTCTTTATCTAACGATGAATTTAAATGACACGGTACATTGAAATTTAAATAACAATCTAAACCAAAATTATATTCAAACTAATAATACAATATAATAGAATGGGTCACAACCATCCAAATAAGGGCCAAAAGACCTTTTTCAATTGTATTACATGGAGATGCCAAAACGGGCCGATCTGATTTAGTCCTAGCTAGTTGTATTATTTAACAATGTTTAATTCGACACGGATAATGGATAGTGAAATTTTGTTGCGAGAGATTATATCTTGTGTTAATATATCTATGTGAATTTTAGGAAATAAAGCACTTTCTATCGAAATTTATGCATTTTTCAATTAAAATTTAAAGACGATCTAATTAAACGTGAGAAAATCTTATTCGTCCTATCATGACCGTCAGTGAATTAAATATATTTGTAGGCGTGAAAAATTGTCCAAGGATATGGGCCAGCTAGGTTGACAAAATGATCATTTATGATTGTAGAAAATTTTGTACACGTTTATGGCAAAGATGGATTTAGAGGAAACTTTTTAAACTGTAATGTATATATATAGATTTTAAATTCTTAGGATAAAAGACTAACATTGACACTATATTTTTATTTTTCAAATATTCTTAATGAAAATTCTGAATCAGTCACTGTTTAAGGACAATATGTAATTAGGTAAAATTATTTCTTCATGATATATATTATACATTGACATATTTTAATTTTTATACGATTTTATTTCTTTAAATTTTGACACCTCTGTTAATAGGTCGCCCAGGCCAGAAAATGAGCCAAAAATGGGTGCCCTCCCGTGACTGCAGGCTCTAAAATAGGCGCATTTCTTGGATGAAGCTTCCAATATTGCCATTTGATTAGTGTACTCTTTCTGCCAGCGTCAGTTGAGAATCTCAAGATGATAACACAAACTTCCCTTCTAAAATAAACTTCTTTATATGTTCTGTTCTGTTGAGGACTCCAACCTAATCAGTTGGATGACATGCAGATCTCCGACAATAATTGACATGATTATTTTATCATACTATTTTTGTCAATTAATTTAATTCTATTAGGTACTGAAAAATAATTTCACAATATAAATAAGTAAAAATGAATAAAGTATCTCCAAAGTCAGTTGTTTTATAATTCAGGAATCTGTTAACTGAACCTCTCAGGGTCGGGTCAGACTCTTTGTCTTGTAATCTTTTCCTTAATGTAAGGGAAAAGTATTGAAGAACCCAAGTCAAAGTCATTTGTATTTTCTCTATTTTGCTATTTTGGTTTCATATAGTCCATGATACACACCAATATTTTGTCTCTCAAAGTCATCTGTATTTTCTCTATTTTGCTATTTTGATTCATATAGTCCGTGATACACATCAATATTTTGTCTCTATATACATGATCAATATGAATATATGCTGATAAGTGTAATAATGTTCTCCAAAGTCCAATTCTCAAAGCATGTTTGACATTCATGCATTCTACTGTTCAATAAACTTTAGTAGTTCAATAAAAATGTTCATCTCAATGGTATATAGTTGTAGTAGAAGATGGTTACGTTGACAAGATATATGCAATATTGGTGTGTAGTGACTTGTGATCATTTAAAACTTATATATTTGACTATTTTATGATTTGAGTTATGACAATTTAATTAATGAGTTGTTGTCTCGAAGACCAGACTTATCTATTGAACTAAATTTTTATACATATTTCATAAAATTTATGTCCTCCAGCTTTGTATATTTATACAAATAGATATTTTTAAGCTGAACTTCAAAATAAGAATAAAACTCACTAAGTAGATTTACACAAATGGGGATTATTTCAAATAGCATTTTAACTAAGGGATTGTATCAAATAATATTTACTTCGAAGTTAGTATTCCTATTTCAATGGAACTAGTCCTTATTTTCCTACATTTTAAAATCACTTCTAGGCTATAATACAAATTAGTTATTGTTATGTTTGTTTTCTTGATAATACTGCTATATATTTGTAATAATTTTTTAAAAGTAGATTAATTTTTTTGGGCAACTTACACAAATTCATACTTTTTAGAGCTAATTTCAACTAATACCAACTTTTTCCAAAATTACCAAAAATCCTTTCTTTTGATACAAAAAATGAAACTAATGATACATGTTGAAAACGTAGGAGCATTAAGAGATTTTAATTATGATACACGGAGAAATAGGGATTGTAATTTGTATCAATAAGTGTTGCAGTTTTGTATCATTTAAGAGATTTTTGTAATTTTTTAAAAGAGTCAAGATTTTATATAATTATATAAACATAAGTTGTGTATTTCTGTAAAGCAACGTGGGCCAAAAAATAAAATTGGGCTCGAAGCCCAAAATTTTATATAATTATATAAAGATATATGTAATTTTTGAATTTTTTTCCTATGCCCTTTCTAAGCCCAAATAAAAAGGGCTACGTCAGATGGATGGGCTTCTCCTTTGGTTCTTAGGAGGAGGCCCAACAAGAATAGATAGGCATAAAGCCCGACGGATTGGAAGATGAAAGGGGAACTTACAGAAATTCAACTAGTTTAGCAGCTAATTACTTAGATACATTTTTCTTTATACTATTATGAATCTTATCATTGTTTGGTGCAATCAGGTACTTCCAGATACATGTATTTCGAGATACACAAGGTCAAAATTAGGTGTAAAATTTATTTTAAACACATTGTAATCAAGTGGATTCACATGTATTTGGGTATGTAGATAAATTTCTGTTGCCTCCTCTTCATCTTGCTTGTCAATCTCCCATGTATCTAGTATCTCATATACATGCGAATCACATCAAAGATATATATAGATATATGTTTCCAATATGTATCTAATGTGCTTCACATGTAAATGAGACACATTACTATCTTGCTCGTCTTACTCACATCTCACTCGCATTTATCTCTATTTTGAGTGTATCTGGTAATAAAAATACATGAATTTAAGTTTATTCTTCTCAATATATAATAGATAACTCTTAATTAGTAAAAATATACATCATTATTTGAAAGTATATATAATATGAATGCATGTCTAATTAGGCAGTTTTTCCAAGACAAAATATGGCCCAGCCTTTTCTTGCCAAAGGCCCAAAACAGACCAAGATCATTTAGCATTGTTGCTTCATATTCCGACAGCAAATGAGAAAAAAAAAAATCTAACTCTTCGTATATACATATAGTAGTGAAATTTTAGGCTTCTCTTACCATCTTTCAATTCCTCTCTAAATTCGGGACGAAAAAAAAGTTTAAAAAAAATATTTTCTCTTTGCGTCATTTCACATTCTATATATAAAATCCGCATAATGTGATTTGATTTTCATAAATTCACAAAATTATCGCTTTTCACTAGTATATTTCTTTGCTTAAAATAAGAAAAATATATCAATATACTGAAATTTTCGCTATATGCAGAATCAAACCACAAGCTTCGAAAGCATCTTGGGTTGCCTTGGAGATGAGAAAAGCAGATAGTACGGTGCATCATTCCACCTGCTTTATTTTTTATTACTTGTAAAGGAAAAATCAAAAGAAAAATAATATAGGTCCTTTTTCTCAATTCACATGGTATGTATGTCAAAATGTAGATCCCACTCCACCCAACCCACCATATTTTTCTTTACTTTTTCCAATCAAACACAAATTATTTTAACAAAATCCTCTCTAACACTTGGTTTTATTTTATTTGAAGGAAAAAAGAAGAAGATATTTTGGCATATAACAAATTTAAATTTATTATATATTAAGTTTGATAGAGAAAAGAGTGAAACTTCACCACATAAAGATAAAATTTTAAACACCAAAGTAGAAATGTGGAATACGCGTGGTACTGCTAGAGTTGCCAACTCTATGGCAGCTGTTTTGATTAATGAGACTAATAAAAATATTTTTCTAACATTTTCCATACACAACAATGTTTGTTAGGCCTATTATTATTATTAGTATTATTTTCTACTTTTTTTTTCCGTCGGTGAGTAATAAAAATTATAGTAAAATATACACTGTTTTGGTTGCGTCAAATAAACTATGTACTTGCATTTTGCATATTAAATTCTAGAAAATTGAGACCATAATTTCACTGTCTACACTTCAATTCTTCTTTCATCAATTTCTTGGTTCAACAACAAAAAAAAAATGCACACAAAAACTGATTCAGAAGATACGAGCTTGGCTCCTTCATCGCCGGAAAACAGTCGCCGGCCGGTGTACTACGTTCAGAGTCCGTCACGTGATTCTCACGATGGAGAGAAGACAACGACGTCGTTTCACTCTACTCCTGTTATCAGTCCTATGGGTTCTCCTCCTCACTCTCACTCCTCCGTTGGTCGTCACTCCCGTGACTCCTCCTCCACCAGATTCTCCGGCTCGCTCAAGCCTGGATCCCGGAAGATTTTACCCAACGACGCTGCCGCAGCCGGAAGTCGAAGCCATCGGAAAGGGCAGAAGCCGTGGAAGGAATGTGATGTTATTGAGGAAGAAGGACTCCTTGAAGATGATAGATCGAGTAAACCTCTCCCTCGCCGGTGCTATTTCCTTGCTTTTGTTGTTGGTTTCTTCATCCTTTTCTCCTTCTTTGCTCTCATCCTTTGGGGTGCTAGTCGGCCTCAGAAACCCAAAATCACCATGAGGGTAAGTCTCTTCTTTTTTGTTTTTGTTGGTTTTCTATCATTTTGATTCTAAAATTGGATTGTTTGATGGTAGATCTGAAATGGGTATTTGTTGGATTGTGATTTCAGAGCATAAAATTTGATCGATTTGGGATTCAAGCTGGTTCTGATGCTACAGGAGTAGCCACTGATATGATCTCCATGAATGCTACTGTGAAATTCCTTTACCGTAACACTGCATCATTTTTTGGTGTTCATGTCACATCATCCCCTCTTGATCTCACATTTTCAGAACTAACAATCGGATCCGGAGCAGTAAGCGTTTCTAACTTTTATCCTAATCTGTAGCTTAATTATCTTGTTGTTTTGTTACATATTCTGTTACTATCTCGATTGTTATTTTCTTGAGCTGAGGATCTATAGGAAATAACCTTTTGACCTCTGAGTTGGGAAAGTCTGCATATGCATTATGCTCTTCAGACCAAACTTAGTTAGACTACACTGGACAGCCAGACGGGTGGAGCCCCTTAGGGCCGAGGGGTTCATCCGAACCCAGTGAAATCCCATGAGTAGGGTCTTGGGTGGGTGGGTAAGTAGAGTGTACGTACACTTTACCATAACGAGTGTTTCTGATTACTCTGATTATACATAGTTAAAATAGTTGTTAGAACCCCTTAGCTTCTTCAAGTGTTTCTTCTTAACATTTTGACCCTTTTTAGTAAAAAAGATGCTAGTTTTGCCACTGATAGTTAAAATAGTTGTTAGAACCCCTTAGCTTCTTCAAGTGTTTCTTCTTAACATTTTGACCCTTTTTAGTAAAAAAGATGCTAGTTTTGCCACTGACACTGAGTAAGTAGTTGCTTTATCCTTAATCTGAGCTCTTGTGGCACCAATATGGATGATTTATTTGTTTCAAGTTTTGTTGATATGTGAAATGTGTTGATGAAACAGATGAAGAAGTTCTACCAATCAAGAAAGAGCCAAAGAGTTGTATCTGTATCAGTGATGGGAAACAAGATTCCATTATATGGAAGTGGAGCAAGTTTGAGCACCCCAGCAGGGGCAACGCCATTGCCAGTGCCGCTGAAATTAAACTTCAAACTTCGATCAAGAGCTTATGTTTTGGGCAAAGTGGTGAAGCCCAAGTTCTACAAGACCATTGATTGTTCACTTACTCTTCACCCCCAGAAGATGAATGCTGCAATTCCACTAAAGAATTGTACCTACAGTTGATGATTGTTGAGCTATCAGAGTTGTTAAAGTTTTGATCTTTTTCTCAATCTTGATTGTCAACAAATTGAATTGATAGCTATTTGGGCAGTTTGTGTGGTCTCTATCTTTACCCCACTACTTACCAACTCTCTCTGGAGTGGAATATGGACAGGCTGTTACATGTTACAACAAAATTTTCAAATAGCCAGCCGCTACTGGAAAATGGACCGACAAGGATGTGACAATTATTCATTTCTCATGTTAATTTACCTTGTTATTATAATCTATGTAATAATCTATACGATGTAGATTGATTTGTTTATTTGTTTGGAAGTTGAATAGTACTTATTTTCATTATTAGTAAATTTTTAGTTTGTTATACAAGTTATTAATGAATAATGGTTTCTTGAGTTTTCGAGTTTCCATCATCAGAGTTTTTTAAATTGGACTCCTCCTCTGAACCGCACCAACAAGATGAAAATGAAAGTTGAGTTAATAGACCAACCAAGCGACTTAAGTTTTCACACTGCACCAATGAGATGAAAGTTGATTTAGTAGACCACATTGGAGTATAAGTTTTGCTTGAAATCAATTTTATACCCTCAGTTTGACAGTGACAACTGCGTTGACATTCAATTGTTCACTTTTTTATTAACGCCACAAAATCTGCAAAATGAAGATATTATCATTTATTTATAGTTCTTTGTCTATTCACACCAATGGATTATGCGTTTTGCTTGAAAATCAATTTGGTAGCCACAATTTTGATAGTGACAACGTATTGACATTCAAATAGTTCACTTCTTTAATAATAACACCTAAAGAGGCCTTAAAATCTGCAAAATGCAGATATATTATCATTTGTTTATAATGCTTTGTGTGTATCCTCTATTTTTCTTTCTTTGCAAAAGATCTTGCAAGAAAGGATCAATAAAGAATGAGTTCAATAAAATAAAAGTTTCTTCACGATTAGATCACTAAAATATGTTTGCCAGTATAATACTTTTAGTGAGGCATAATATGAAAATGTGACTTTTAATTTGATATTTATGCTCGCTAATTTAAGATAGGTACAAATAGACATTTAAATTTGTATAAAATTAACTATATAGATATATTCGTTCTAAGTAACATTTTACGTGACAAATTTATAAGAACTTATACTTTACTATTTCATTGATAATCGCCTACTTAAATTTTTTATTTAATAAAACAAATGCCACCTGAAGCCAAATCAAAGGGATATCTATGTATTATGCCTTTTATTAACATGGATAACTTTTAATATGCACACAATTAGTTATTCTAGAAAAGTTTATGTTCATCATTCATAGAAACTTATACTTTATTATTTCATTTATAATCGTCTATTTAAATTTTTGATCTAATAATACTGACATTCACATGCACCACCCAACTCGAGCAATTCATATTTTACAAATTGGAAAAACCCCTAAATCAAGGCTTATATTTATTATTTACTCTGCCTAATTAGTATACGTAGATTGTATATTAATGATATATAAGTTATACATTATACATTCATAGACTATTTTTAGTTTAATTCTTCTTCATTCACATTTACCTTTATGGGCCTTTCGGATCCGTCATGGCCCAGTTAATCTGGACTAGCCCAATTTACATTACAAACAGGATCGGATCCACTAAAATTCCTCCCGTGCACCCAATTTGATGATTCCTTAAACTATAGGGACGTAATAGCAAATACAGGGGAATCTTTTTTTTTCCTTCTGGAACCACCTTCACATTCTCACTGTGTTGAATATTGAAAACAACACCACCTACTTTTTCTCTCTCTTCTTTTTCTTCCTTTCTCTCTCTAAAACCTAGCTATGGCGCTTCCTCATCATCATCTCCAACTACGCATTCAACAACAACCACATCAACAACAGTCCAAATCTTACAGGTAATTAAAGAAATTCAGAAAATTTCCTCTTTTTTTTGTTAAAAATCAAATCTTTTTGTGCTGTTTTGATCAAGTTTCTGTTTTTTTATTTCAGAGATATGTACAACAATATGGAGGGTCAGATTTCAACCCCAGTTGCTTATTTCAACGGCTCAAATCTTCCTGAACAGTCTCAACACCCTCCTTACGTTCCTCCTTGTATTTGTTCTCTTCCTAATTTCACTTTTTTTTCCTGGGTTTGAACTTTTTTCTAATTTTATTTGTTTAATTTTCCCTGTTTCTGACTTAATTGTGCAGTTCAAGTAGTGGGGTTAGCCCCTGGCACAGCTGATGATGGAGGACTAGATTTGCAGTGGAATTATGGGTTGGAACCAAAGAAAAAGAGGCCTAAAGAGCAGGATTTTCTTGAGAATAACAACTCTCAAATATCTTCTGTTGATCTGTTGCAGCGAAGATCAGTGTCCACTGGCTTGGGGTTATCTTTGGATAATGGACGTTTGGCTTCGTCTTGTGACTCAGCGTTTCTTGGGCTTGTAGGTGACGATATTGAGCGAGAATTGCAGAGACAAGATGCTGAGCTTGATAGATACATCAAAGTTCAGGTTTTTCCCCATTTTTAGCTACTCAAATTAGTTATTTAGTTAGGTTTGAATATATGATTTCAATGTATCCATTATTAAATACCCCCTCCATTCAACAATAGTTGTCTACTATTGACTTGGCGTCGGGACTGAGAAGCAGTAAATGATAGGGTACCAAATCATCCTTTGGATAAAATAAATACAATGTTTCCAAAAATGTAATAAGGAAATGACTATAATGATAATGGTAAATTAGTAACAAAGTGTAAAATTATCTCTTGATTCCATTTCCATATGGACAAGTATTGTTGGACATCTGTTTTAATATATTGGACAAGTAAAGATGGGCGGAGGGTGCAGTAAGTTCTTTTCATTGTGTGAGTGAGTGAATGTGTGTGGGCGCGAGCAGTGTTTAGGATAGGGGTCTGTACGTGCTTTCCTTGAGCTGGGGCTCTATTTGAAACAACGTATCTACCTTCAAGATAGGGGTAAGGTAAGGTTTGGGTACACTTGACCTTCCCAAAACCAACTTTCTGGGACAGCATTGGGTATGTTGTTGTATGGTGTGCAAGAAGCAGTTGCTACTTTGATCCTTAAATGGTTATTTTAATTATGAACTGATATTGATTATTACAGTGCTAACCATTAATGTTTGGTAACTGTGTGCTTCAATTCAAAAAAAGATGCTCTTCGCTTCAAATTTCACCGTCTTTATTGCTTTTTTCAGCTTTTCTCTTTTAAAAAAGTGTGTTTCAACCGTCAAAAAGAAGAAGAAAACACTGAAAAGCTGCTCGTCTGCTTATTAACATTATATTTTACAGTTAAGAAATTTTACCATTTATATTCAGGGTGCAGATTTAGGGAAGTGGGAAGAGAGAATCTTTGAAATTTGTATTACAGCATTTTTGAGATTTTTATATTTGAAGAGTGTTGTTCTTTCCTAAAGAAGTGTAGCTATCATACATATTTGTCTTGGTCCTTTGTGAGATTTCCCTTTTAAACCTTGAGTATGGATTAGTCTAGTTGTGAAGAATTCTTGAAACAAGCCTAGGACAAGGGTATTACTGAATTGATGAATTTACAGCGTAATTGTTATCCAATTATATTCCCATCAGTAACCCTCAGGGGTTGGCCTAGTGGTAATAGACTTGAGCCTTGGGGTTTGCTCCCTTTCAAGGTCTCAAGATCGAAGCCCACTGGGTGTAAACAATTTTTGAGGGTCATCGGACTGAGTAAAACCTGAATTAACCGTGGTGCACTTGCGGGAACCTCCTTGCCGAGGGCCTGTGCACCCCGGGGATTAGTCGGGGCTCTAAGAGACTCGGACGCCCCATGCAAATTAAAAAAAAAAAATTATATTCCCATAAGTCCTAGCCTTGGTGGACAGAGTTATTTGTTACGTGTTGCTGATGGGAGGTGGCAGGTATTCTTTGGAGTTTGTCGAGTGTGCAAAATCTGGCCCAGACACAACGTTCATCAAAAAAAAATGTATACGATGTTTGAGCTTGTATGCATGGAACTTTCTGAGAATTTGCTTATTTGAGAGAGAGAGAGAACCATTGGATCATGTTTATTTGGGCCTTTTGCTGTGTCAATTTGATTTTCTCATTTATCTTGGGATAGTTTAAGCAGTAACTGAAATGCATAGTTGGAGCTTTTTCCTACAATATACGTGCAAGGCTTGTATTCGAGTGTGTATAGTGTTTCGGTTCATAGTGATAACTAAAATTTGATTTTGTCTGTTATGCATGTTTTAGGTTAAGAATTTGTGAATGATTGGTTATAAAAATGAAAGTCCTTACAAGTTATATCTAATCTCGTCGTTTTTGATATTGGCATCTTAAACTCCTGCTTTAGATATTCAAACTATCATTAAGATCTCTTAGGCAAGAATCTACCCTTATAGTTGACATAGTGGCATTTATAAGAATTATATGAGTGTTAATATTTACTTCATTATATATGTTCTGCTTAATACTTCTTAATACTTTATGTTCTTTTTTCTTTTCAAAAGGGTGACCGTTTGAGGCAAGCTATTTTGGAGAAGGTTCAAGCTAATCAGATTCAGGCTATCACCTATGTTGAAGAGAAGGTCCTTCAGAAACTTCGAGAAAGAGACGCAGAGGTTGATGATATCAACAAGAAAAACATGGAACTTGAATTGCGGTTGGAACAATTGGCTTTGGAAGCCAATGCTTGGCAACAGCGTGCCAAATACAATGAGAACTTGATTAACACACTTAAGGTAAATCTACAACATGTTTATGCACAGAGCAGAGATAGTAAAGAAGGTTGTGGTGATAGTGAGGTAGATGACACAGCATCATGCTGTAATGGACGGGCCACAGATCTCCACCTGCTTTGCCGGGATAGCAAGGAAATGAAGGAGTTGATGACGTGTAAGGTCTGTAGAACCAGTGAAGTTTGCATGCTATTGTTACCATGTAAGCATCTCTGCCTGTGTAAAGAGTGTGAAAGTAAGCTTAGTCTTTGTCCCTTGTGTCAGTCCACTAAGTATATAGGTATGGAAGTTTACACGTAGTTGGAGATTGTGTATCTAATGTACATTTCTTGGCCAACGTTTATGTCGTCTGTCCTGGTCAACTGACTTGTATAAACTTTTATCCCAACTAAATCTCTTTGAGGACTTTCTTAGAGGTTCTTGGCAGTCTAATTGTCATTTAGGATTCTTCCTTGGATGGAATGGCAGCAGTTGTCTGGTCTGATGTTACATTTCCTACAGAACCAGTATATACTGATGTCTATATCATGGTAACCATTGTGTAATGACATATATTCTCTATAAGAAACATTGTTAATGGAGTGTTCTCTCATAAGCAACATTGTGTGCATTGTAGCATCTAGTTACCGACTTAGATTGCCATTCTGATATATAGCAAACAACTTCCAGTAATGAAGTTTGGGCAAAGAGTATGCAGTACTTAAGAATTTAAGAGTCATAACCTATTTCCTTCTGTATGGTCATGGATGATACTTTATTTAGGACAAAGAGTTCCTCAAGGGCATCCTTGTTTAGAAGTATTGCGAACATGTGTGAGTATGGAATCTGTGTTACTATCACTGCCTAGATTTTCTTATACCTTCTGAGATTATAATGTTGTGGGTATTTGATTATTTCTTTTATGTTATGTAATCTTTATTCAGCTAAGAAACAGATTCATTGGTGTTCTTGACAGCGATGATCAGTTACAGTTATTTAGGAATTCCCCCTTTGGTTATCTATAGATTTTCCCAAGACTCAGTTTCAACCACAACTCATCCATAACTTGATGTATGCTGTGTTCATCGTCAAGTTGAATGGGAGTAAGCTTCACTTTGGTATCAGAGAGGTTACCATGTGTCTGAATTTAATTTTTAGAAAGGAAGCTATGTTAGTATCTGTTAAGAAGACAGTACTGATCTTGATGTTGTCTTTGTGAGTGAAATTTCATAATTGATTTCACAGGTTTCTGTGCATAGTAAATGTTGTTTAGGTGCGTTAAGTGCTGCTTAGGTATCATGTAAGTCAAGTTTATCAATCTGTCCTAAAGAAAGTAACTGGCATGACTGCCCCCTGGGATTTGGTCTAGTTCTAGACAGGAGAAGGATAGAGGGTGTGCCCAGTATCAACGGAATTTTGAGCTTTGCTATTAAAAAATCAGGTGTTGGTCCACCGACTTGTTTGGGGCAGGCGTAGTAGTAGTTGTTGTATGCTTTGTTGGTGTTATTCCATTGAGTTGACTTGGATGTGTGTAATTGGTGAAGGTAAAGCTGATTAGTACGTCACCATTACCTTAGTTCAGACAAGATGATGTGGTTTAGTGAACATCTTGAGGACAGTAGGTGTCAGATGGAATGAACATCGTATTGCAGAATTGAGAATGAGCAAGAGATTGACCAGTGAGTCTAGCAGCTTAAACACTTCATATTTTTCCTTTAAGGATATGTCAGTTCCTACTCTTGAACTAAAAGAGGGAGTTATGCTACAGCAAGTGCTTGGTAGGAACACAAGTGCTTCTCACTCGAGATGGCCTTATGTATGGAAGTCCTTGAAGTAGTTGTACATTTGATGAACTAAATGCCTCTCCAAGGATAGTCTGCTGCTATAGTATTTGGAAGGAATAGTTTACCCTTCAGAACAGTTACACATGAAAATGTGAACACCAGCAAATGATTTTGTAGGAAGAAGGATTTTAGGATTTTTTTTAAGCAGACGTGCATATTCAGAGTTGGCTGGTTTGATTGACCCTCACAGCCAGATGCAATGAAACTTCTACCCGAATGGTGTAAATTGCAAGCATTACCGTGGAATCATCCGAAGGACTTGTGAACTAAGATATTCAGAAAGGGGATTGGTTCAACTAGGAGTTTGGCTGTATTGCAGGAGTCCTCACAGTTGCTCTTGCTGTCAGAAGGTGTGAAACTATAGGGAAACAAGAGTAGAGTTTTGGGACAAGTAAAAGGAAACAAAATATGTATTTCAAGTTTACCATCCATCAAAAAAATGGATGTGAAGTGAGATAGATGGTTGTGGTACAGACGATCTAGCTATTTAGTTCAGTCTTTAGGAAGTTATCATGCATTTGCCCATGGCTGGAGCTCCGTTGGTTCAAGCCTCCAAGATAGTTAACTGAATTTTCTTTGTCAAAAAATTATACCAAGTAAAGGTATAAATGTCAAGGAACATATGTAACCAAAATATGGCTAGAGCAACTACATACTAGTGTGATTCGACTAGAGCGTATTCACATCTTATCCTACTCTATAAGGTAGAGAGTTGGTGTCTAGCTTGGCCAAAGCGTACTCACATCTTATCCCTATTCTGTAAGGTAGAGATTGTTTTTAAGTCTCCAAATTTAGAGCTAAACTGTATTGTCAAGTTAATATCATTCATTTGCTAGTGTTTGCACTTCTTTTAAATAGGTTCGAGCCGTAAAGATAGCCTCTGGCAAAGACGCAAGGAAAAAGAAGGGATGATTTTAAATATGTATAATAAATTAATTAATCTACAATAAATAGTTTTTTTATTTACATTAAAAATAACTCAAAGTTGTAGAAAATATACATGACTATACAATATAACTTATCAAAAGGCATAGAAAATATACATTGCCTATGCAATGTAGATAACTTATACATGCGTTATACATTGAATATACATTATGATACATTGTATATAGCTTTACTATACCTGAAATATATATTAATCATACATGTTTATATAATGAATGACCATTTTTTTTTTATAAATAAAAGGACCATGTATTGTAGTTGTCCCATAAAATAATTCATACCTGGTTTGGTCTTTTTCGAATTTCGTGCATAATTTTTTTTAGTGAATTAGACTTTTTTTTGGGGGGGGTGGGGTGGGCGTGGGGGGTGGTTGTAAAGTATAAGAGAGAAAACGGTGGGTTTTACCGAGGAACAACAACAAAGTAAGCTGTGCACCTTTATGTTTCACTAGCTAATAGTCCTACTGTACCATTTTACGTGACATTTTTTTTTGCTCTTTTATAAAAAAATGTCATCTTACTCTATTAGAAATAGTTTGGTTTTAAAATTTTCTTTTATAAATTTCTCAGAATGATTTTACAATATAAATTTCAAAAATTTTATTTTTTATTTAAATATCGTATCAAATCAAAGGATATCATATAAAATGAGACGGATAGAATAGTAATAAGTGGAGCAGAGGTCAGAGAGTATGAGGGTGATTAGACAGTGAAAATAAACAAATGCTCTTGGATTGCCAATTTTACAGGCTCCTTTTGCTTTTTGCACCGATTTAATCGGAGAAAAAAGTCATCTTCTGCCCCTCAACTTCTTATTATTACTCATTTCAGTCAAGCTTTTAATGAAATATTCCTTCCTTTATTTCATGATGAGGTTAAAAACTTGGAGTGAAAGTAAGTGAACAATGGATATTGTGTCATATGTTATACAGTTGGTAATTAAAGAAATAAAATGAAAAAGAATGACATATCAATAAGCGTAGGAAAAAAAATCTATCAAGATTATTCCTCTAGTAATGGCAAGGTGAGTAAAACGGAGCTACTCAACTTAATAATTGAGAGACTATTGTTTGAATCGTAATTTGGAGAAGCGTCATCAGTGGTGGATCAAGCGCAAGTCTCATGAAAGGGGGTGTTGGAGAGGGTGAGAGCTTTGTTATACTCAAAAATTGTCATGCTACGAGGCGTTATTGATAAATCGTGTTGTTTATAATATGACCTAAATCAAGTGTTAAAAGTTTGTCCAAGATTAAATACAAATGTGAGATTAATAGTGTATATATATATATCGAGAGAAAAATCATGAGAGGATCGGCACGCTATTATAATGTTGCATGTGATGTATGTGAGATTTTGAAGCTCGTCACTATCTCATAAGGGTGTTTGTGATGTATCATCCATGCGAATGCATCCGTTTCATTGTAGTTATCATGCATTTGCCCATGGCTGGAGCTCCGTTGGTTCAAGCCTCCAAGATAGTTAACTGAATTTTCTTTGTCAAAAAATTATACCAAGTAAAGGTATAATTCTATTATGATTTAAAAAAATATTGATGTATATTAATAACAAAGCTAACAATAACAACATATCTAATGTTATTCTTCTAGTAGAGCTTGAGGGAGAGTCGACAGAAGTAAAGTATATTAGAATCAAATATGAAAAAGAAATACAATATAGGAAAATAACAATAACAATACAAATTAGCACAAGACTTGACTATTACCTTATAAATCTTTGATCTCCATATTCTTCTACCGGTGTATTGACAATAGGGTGCAAGAAAGAATTATATGATACCTTGGATGTGGCGGAGGTGGGGCTGTAACCCCATATAGTAAATAATGGTCAATTGGATATTTTTTATCAAAAACTATATGATCTATATAAAAAATTATCAAAAGTATTTAAGTCAAAAATTACTATGTATGTACATATGCCCAATTTTAAAATCTTTAATAAAGTTTTTGTCATCGCCACATAACGTAAAGTACTTACATAGTATGAGTAGTATATTAGTTGTAATAGGAATAAAACAAGTTGCAAAAAAAAGTGAAGTAATAGAGATGATCGAACATTAGATTCTTTGTTAATGATGTTGTGGAAAGTGATGACAAAGAGGAAAGTGAATAATGCATCGCATCTTCCATGATAATTATGATCACAACTATATTCCAATCTATTGTTATTATTATTGTTTCCACCAGTTTCATAGAAACCGACCTCTGTCCAATCACTATCTTTATTTCACCTATACTATTCATTTTATCTACCATTTGAATTAAAATTATATAATAAGGTTGATGGTAAAAATTCCTTACTTATTATTGTTAGTGTAAATAACTTAAGAACTCATTATAGGCAAAAACAAATAATTGGTTATTATGGAGCAACACTAATATTCTGTTTATGATAAGATTCAGGTGATGGATCGGGGATGACTTGAGTTGGAGTCGTAGTTGAACAATAATCACTTAATTGATTGATGAACTTATTTGTTATTTCGTCACTTTCACATTTTAGCATTATGATAAGCTTATCCAAGCCAAAACCAAATGCATCACAATATACCGTAAAGCTAACACCCTCCTTCGATAAGGTCAAAATAGAAGTTGTGGTCAACAGGACCTTGAGCGTTTGGAAGCTCTCTTCATACTCATCCGACCAATGGAATGAAGAGTAAGTCTGGTCAATGGAGCTACTGTAGAAGAAAAGCCTTGAACGAACCACATGTAATAACCAGCTAAGCCCACAAAGTTACGAATCTCGATAGCGGAAGTAGGTTAAGTCCAATCTTGAACCGCTCAATCTTTGTTGGATCAATCCGAATACACTTTCTATACACAATATGACCCAAAAACGCCAGCAAACTCAACCAGAACTCACACTATGTCGTCACTTTCGCATTTTAGTATGATGATAAGCTTTTTATCTGAACATTTTATTTGTTACATTTTAGATTAGTTAGTTCTAATGACCAAGCAATTGCATTTTGTTTATTCTAGTGGCCTCATCCATTATTTTAGTAATATTTCACGTTGGATTACGAATCATTTATTTTGAATGGATAAGTAGGACATACTTCCAGTAAATTAAATTCCCTCAATTTATTTTGTATGTTTATTTTATATTTTTTAATTTTTCGATGAAAATTTTGACTCCGCCACAAAATCACTATAAATATTTAAAAGTGGCCAGCTCTTTATTTTGATAAAGCTGTTTTTTTTTTTATCTTTTTATAATTTTTCCCCTTTCACTTTGTGAAGTGGGGTCTTGAGAGCCTCTTCTAAACTTCCACTTTGTATATCTTTTTGGCCTGGTGACAGAGGGATGTTGATGTTGTATCTATTTTATGTGGATTTTTGTTCTGGAACCCAAATATATTTGTATGTAATTCCATTCCTTTGTACTCTGATCTGCCAAAGTTTCATCATCCTTTTGCAATCTTTGTGTGTTGGTCCACTTTAGTTCGACTTGCTACATATATATGGGGACTACTTAATTAAAAGGCTGAACCCCACTCCACATGACTTAAAGTTAAATCATATTTTAAGACATATACTCCAATTTTAAGTTCAATCTTTTATGTATTTTTAAAAAGTATATTCAACATCTTTTTATTTCATAAGATAGGAGTAAGATTGGACGTGCACAAAATTAATTATGTTTGATATGAGAAAATGTTTTTATTGATAGTCATTTTGCTTTTCTTGGATTATTTAAAAAGTTAAGAGATTAGTTTAATATACCAACAACAACCATAACAACATATCCAATATAGGTTTACACAATGGAGTCTACGGGGATAGAGTTTATACAAACTTTATCTTAACCTCAAAAGCTGTTTCGGATAGATCGCATTGTGTAATTCCACATAGTAGGTTGTGAGATTTTTGCCAAGTTGATACTTATTTTGAGAAGGGGGAGTATAAAAATTAAAAAAAAAATTAACACAACTTATGAGATGTTCATATTTATGAAAAAAAAATTACAATTTAATAAAATTAAATTATTGAATGATCTTTATATCAATCTTAGTTTTTGTGTGTGAGAGATAAGAGTACATGACTTTCTTGGACACTAAAATAATAAATTTCTCTTTGGGAAACAATAGTTCTCTCTCTATATATATAAATATAAAATTCACGAAGTATGTAACACAAAAAGTTGCAAGTTCCTTAGCTTGTCCTTATCTTTTGCAAACTCCATAGTGATAGTGCTAAGGTAGTGAGTGTATCTACTTTGAAGAAATCTATGTATCTCATTTCTTTTCTTTTGCATGTATACAGAACATAATTATGGCTGTATTACCCTACAACCTACATTCCCAAAAAAAAAAAGCACCACAAAAATATATATAGTTGATATTTATGATACTCAAAAGAGAAAAGGAAAAAATGAAAGTAGAAAGTGCTAGCTTTTAATTTCTGCAACATTAGCCAAAATTAGGCCTTCCATTCATATACGTGGCACTATTACTATAGTATACTTTTTGTTTGTGTAATTCTTAAATATTGTTTATTCCAAAGTTTAAAATTTTATGCCCGAATTAAAAATAGAGTCTTGTTATTTTGCGCTCGTAAGCGAAGTCGTTGTAGCCAAGCTTACTACTAACCTATTAACTATCCCTGTACTTTAGATCCACTTATCATAGATTGGAATAGAACTAGGGAGTGATAAGTGATTGATTTATTTTTCTTCGCATAAGGTTCAGACATGTGAAGAGAATATGCGAGGATGAGCCAGTAAGGAGGTATGCGAAGAATTAGTTGTAGTAGGAGTTAGGAGAAGAAGAAATAGGCTGCTGAAAAAGAATTGAAGGAGAGGTAATTAGACAAAACATGAAGCAACTTTAGTTGATTGAGGACATGATCTTAGATAAGAAGGTATGAAGTATGAGGATTAAGATAAGTACGGTTAGTAGGTACATGTAGCTCGGTGTTGTCACACTTTGATGGGGGATTAGGCAAGGGATTTAGCTTCCTCCTCTCCACTTTTCTGTTTTAATTATCGCATAGTTTCTTATTCTTCATGAGTATTACTGTATGTTGCTTCACTTGTATCTTGCTAATTTGTTGTCTTACTTTTTAATCGAGGATACATCAAAAGTGAAAGAAAATATTGAATCGGATCATCCATGTAGGTCAACCCAGATCCATATTAATGTAATAAATAATATATTATAAATATTATGAAGTAGTAATTTATCAATTATTGAGAAAAGGAAAGAGACACAATTACTTGAAAAATAATGCCCGTTTAGGATTATATAAGGGTTCTCTTTCAGAGAAATAATGTATCTTTTCCTGCAAAAACATAAAGAAAAAAGAACGTTTTTCTTCTTCCCTTC
>DF358242.1:81721-94747 GCA_000787875.1 Solanum virginianum
TACTTCCCTTCTCCAATTCTTATAAAGCTCCAAGTGAAGATTCTTTGTGAAATTTCTTCTACAAAAAGCGAACAACTATAACAAGTACAATTATAGACTGTGGCTTTATATGTGTAGTTCGTCTTTATATATGATTATACTATTAGACTAGTGAAACAATGTTCAATGATCCTCTAAACTAAACTAAGTGTTTTATGAGATTTTGCAAAAAGCAATCTACTCTGCCTTACAGATAGGAGTAATGTATATATCCTAGTTTTTCCTAAACTGCATTGTTTTATGAGATTTTGCAAAAAATAATCTACTCTGCCTCACAGATAGGAGTAAGATCCGTATATATCCTAGTTTTTCCTAAACTGCATTTGTGAAATTCCATTTGGTATTATCTTCTGAGCTATAATCTTGGTAATTATAGAGTATTCAACATTTAATTATAATCCTAATAAGGAATTGCTATTAATGTAAATAATTGATTTTGGAAGTTTGTCATTTCTATTTTGTCACTACACTAGCTATAGTATCTTCATCAAGATCAAAAACACATAAAATAATAAAGCCTAAAATCCGGTTAGTTGTGGGAATCTAATGATGTGAAGGACAAAAATATTGTTTGAAGAAGTAAAGTCACAGATTTTTTTACCACTATATAGACTTCGACTTTAATTTGCGGTGATTTGACAATGGTGTTCATTCTTTTGGATTATCTAGTCTTGAAGAATTCAATTTAATGTGGACATTGAGTCCAAGGGTAATAGAAAGCCACCACTTTTGCCTTTTGGGATTTGAATGTGCTTCAAAAAATTAACTTTAGGCATTCAATAGTTTATGCTCAATTATGGATCGATTAATTTAGTTGCTTTTAGACGTGGATTGTAGTTTGCGCGAGAGACTAACTTTTCTAATGCTTATTTTTATTCTTGTTTTTCAGTCTCATTTGGTTCCTTTCTTCTAAATAAAACGAAGCAAAGCGCATGACAAAGAAGCAGCCAGCTGACTGCCCCCTTCCACTTAGCCTTTCTTCGCTATGTGAATAAGGTGAGGTTAAGGATGAGGAAGTGATGGAGACGATGATGCTCGTTCAAGATAAGATGACGACTAGCTGATTTTAAGATTTTTAGAACGTAAATGCATAAAAAAGGAAAAAGTACTAAGTGAGAGTTGATTTATGTATGATAAATAGCAATTAAGTGCACCATTCGATCGTTTGAGAGCTATGGTAGTCATCAGATAATATTAAATCAAATTTAAGAAATATGTAACATAAAGTATTTAATTTGACTGAGAGACCATGAATTCACGGACTTCCTAATTTTATAATAAATTCGCCAATGGTTTTTTCATCCTCTTCCTAATGATTAATCTTAGTGAAAGTAAAATAATAAATTACCAAGTTACCGTACCAAGCATCAAGTCCAATCACCGCAATTTTAACCGTTAAAAACGGATTTCATCCCATTTCATTATTAGCAACTAATGACTACTTAAGATTAAGCATAATTTCATTGTTCACTAAGAGGTTCAACATTCATTGTATATACATAAAAAAAAAAATTTAATCATATATAAAATATGTAATTTTCCATCAAAGAAAATTTAGATGGACCTCTTAGCCCCAAACTGACTTCGCTCTCTAACATATCAAATTAAAAAAATTATGATTTGAGGAATATTTTTAAAAAAATTCTCGTAAATCATTATAGATTATATATCAGTCACATTTTTTTATGAACAAAATAACTTGAACTTCAATAAACTAAACTAATAAATGACCAAATCAATTAACAAGCCAAAATTAAATTGGACGAAATCCTAACTCCAATCATGTACATATACATGCAAGAAATATACTTATATGTTACAAGAGCATGTACATAAATTCTTTTCGAACCATGCGAAGCTAAAACGATATGAATTTTTCGCTATACATATTGTCAATATAAGAAATTTTTATCTCATCAAATTTATATTTAGAAGGTAACAAACTCTTCCCAAATTCACAATTTTGACCCATAATATGTAAATAAATAAATAAAAAGAATTTAGGGAATCTTGAGAGAGACCAAATGATTAAAAATATAGTTACATTTAACCCTTTTATCTCCTATCACCAAACCCCAAGAAGAAAAGTAAGGCAAAAATAAATACTCCACCAAAATGATTCACTGATGATAATATTTACTCTCTTTCTCCAAGATCGATATGAAAGAATAATAACCTCATCAAACGGCTCATAATTAATTCCTTCCAATATTTTTGTTTTCCAATATAGTATATGATGATGAGATATTCATTACTCCAATCAAAATTACAATTTATACCTTCTTGCATTATTGGTAGTTGCCATATATAACCTTATAGACGAAAAAAGTAAAAATAAAAAATCTAAATCTGTATATTCCTACTTTAAGCATGCTTTGTGAGTAAATGGAGGAGAGGGTCTTTCATCTGCAAGAAATTATGATGGCAAACATGATGGAGGGACCCTAATGTGGGGTTTCTTTTTTCAAGTTCCTTTCTTTAAAATAAAGACTTGAAAGTTATATGTGATATTGACGGTATAAAAAATTTTTATATAATTGAATTATTTATGTGTAGAAGCGAAACTATAAGATTTAGAGTACTTTATGAATTCGAAATTTTTTAGTCATGTCATTAAATTATTAGTTTCTCAATTAATAAGTTGTATGTATGAAATAAATTTCATAAGACAAATTAAATGTTTAGATAAAACGAAAAATTACTAGGTTCGATTGAAGACGTACCATAGGCTCTAGCTCAGCTCCTACTTATAAGGTAATTACAGGTAAAATATTTATAATAAGTATTTATTTGATAATCTAGTAAAGATTTTCATGTTAAATCTTGTTATCACACATCAAACTATACCAATAATATAAATAATCTTTATATTGAAAAGCACCTATATATAGCAGGGGCAAAACTAGAGAGGCGAGACAAAATTCATCTGATTCTCTTTCATGAATTTCAAAAAATAGCTTCTATATCTCTATGAGGTAATAATAAAATTTATGTATATTTACCCTCTTCAGATCCTACTCGTAGAATTTCATAATACGTTGAATGTTCTCTTTCAAATTCTTAATAGTTATATGAATCCCTTGGATTGAGGAGGTGGAAGAAGCAGCCTTGGCAAGTGTGGGACATGTTATTTGTTAATGACAAACTTTTTATCTTTAATATAAGGTTGGTTGATGAGTTGCACACACATTTCACACACACAGAGTATATAAAAAGAAGAGCAAACATAAGAAGAAAAAGAGGTGATATGCATGTGATCCAACAGCCTTTATGTTCCCCTCTTCTAACCTATTTTAACCCTTCTATTCATTTCTTTATTGACATTCCCTCACTAATTCTACTTTTATGTTTAATCATACTAACTTCTATCTTCCTTTTATCCATCATCCCTCTTTAGTTTGTGGGTCCATTTCTCATATCATGTCAATTACCTAAGTCCAATCATCTTTTTTGTAAATGTTTGTCCTTTCTTTTTTTACGTATAACATAAAAAAGTTATTTGTTACACTCACGTTTATGAACGTGTAGACAGTATATAGTACGATGAACGTGAATTAGCCTATTGACTATATACTATATAAATAAGTTATAACACCTTCGATGACAAGCAAGGAGTTACTAAAATTCATAAATTTCAATTCTAGTATTGACATGTGTTAATGTGTAAATGTTGTTTAGCTAGGGCTTCATCTGAATTTCTTCGACAAAAAATTATACTATCTATGCATAAAAATTAACTTTTATCTATGTATGGTAGATGCTGAACCCATTTCGTAACAACTCATCTTAATACGAGAAGTCTCACATCGACAAAACACATGAGAAATGTTTGATATATAAGTAAACATGTCTTATCTACTAGTGACGCATTTTAAAGCCGTGCGGGTCTAAGCCCAAATCGGAAATATCACTAGCGGGTTGGGCAGTCAAAATGGTATCAGGGCCACTCATGTATCAGCCTTGTCGATGTGGGTCAGAGTTTAACTGAGTTTAGACAAATCTCGATGAGGCGGGGCAAACCTCAGTACTGAGTCTAGGGGAATCTCATGTGGTGGGGCGAACCTCAGCGAGGATGCTGAGTCCACAGAGGGGTGTATGTAACAACCCATCTTAAGATGAGAAATTCCACATCGGCAAAACACAAGAGAAATATTGGGTATATAAGTAAATATGTTTTACCTACTAGTGACGCATTTTAAAATCGTGCGGGCATAAATTCAAAGCGGACAATATCTTACTAGCGGGATGGACTGTTACATGACTAATTCGTATGCATGTTTTTTTAGATTTTAAACCCCACTAATTAAAATCTTGGCTTCGTCACTGTACATAACATCAAAATGTCGCATCCTAGGGAGGAAATAGTTCAATATATACCTCGATTATTTGAATGGAAGAAAATAATCCTATAAAAAACTTTTGTATATATCGGATTTGTCAAGTGTAGAAAAAAGTTTTTTCTTTTTCAAAATTTTGACATAAAACTAAAAAAATGTTTATAATGAGGTATAACATTTTGGTTCAATTTTACCTGGAATATACAAACAACATATTGTTCTTTACTTAGAGGGGTCATCGAAAAAGAAAGGAAATAAAAGTAGAATAAAAGAGGAAAAGAAGAAGAAGAAAGAAAGAAAGAAAGAAATGAAAAGACTCAAAGAAAAGAAAATGGAGGAAAGACAAGCTTTGTTTTCTCTCCTTTTAATGTAACACCAATAAAGTGTATTAAAATGTGCTTTCTTTAGTGTTTAAATCTTTATAATAAAAATAAACAGCCAATCCATGCATCATGCATGCAAGTCTACACATTCAAATTAAAATTCCTTTTGGGCCTACGCTTGTTATCGGGGACGGAACTATATTTACCTAAGAATGATCAAATGAATATCTTTTGTTGAAATTTTTTTGAATATATAGATTAAATATATGTATTTTGATATATATCAATTGTTGAATATTCTTGATATAAAAATCGCCTATTCATATTCAAAAAATATGAACACTCTTGATGAAAATGCTAGCTCCTCTGTTGCATACGGAGGGAAATTTTCTCTTGGAGGAAGCTACTACTTTTTATCGGTGATTTACACTTAAAGGAGCTTTTGCATGGAGGCCAAAGTCCAAACCAAAACACCTTTGTTATTCTAATCCATCTTAATACTTAAAGATGCTTTTCTATCTAATCAATCAGATGATTTTTTTTATTTAGTCTGACCAAGGAAAAAAATTATATAAAAAGAACACTATTCAAACAAAGATCCTCCTTTTTCTTTTATTTCTTTACTAGTATAACTTTTTATTTTTTGTGTTTCTTTATTTTATATATATACACCATAAAGAGAGGTAATTAACCTTGACCAATCGACCATATGGTTGACAAAAAGGATCTTTTGTCACTCTAAGAAAAATAAATGGATAAAACACTAGAATTTAGAAATTTACTCATTTTCAAATATCCTTTTAAACATACTCACAAATTTATATTTTGTTAAAAAAAAACCATCATTTTAAACTTAGCCAAAAAAAGACATACTTGGCGTAAAAATTATATTAATAAAGAATAACTAGGTCATTTTTATAAAATTACGTATATTTGAAAGTCTGTAACTGTAAATATTTTAGTAAGATAGTATAAGGACTGAGAAAATTTTGTTTATGAAAAAATATAACTTCAAGTTCAAATCAATGGAAGGAAAAATAAGGTGCATGCATTAATGGAGAGGACACGGACAGAAAGAAGTGGGGAAATAAAAATGGGACACTGGTTAGGACACTGCACAAGGATTTTGTCATATTATTAGAAAGTAATAAAAGGACAAAAACAAATAAAGAAGACAGTCAGCTGTGTAGAAAGAAAATGGTACCTTCTTCTCCTGCCCATTTATTTCAGATGGCCACTTCCTCGTGTGTACTCTTTAATTTTTCTTAATTATATTCATTCGAATATGTGTGTTAAATTACTATTATTATTTTAGTAGTGTATCATTTATACCCCCCACCCCCCCTCGTGACCATTTTATCTTCTTCTTACCCCCATCCCCATGTATGGCCAAAATGTTGAGTACCCAGACAGTCTCATGCATCTTGCACAAGACCAACTTTGACTCAACCTTATTTGATTCAATTTTTAGAATATTGGATTAAGTATGATTTGTCTAGACACATTGTATACAAGCGTGATTCACATGGTTGTGAGAAGCGTTAATTAATTCTCTCTCATGTCTTTGTGTTTGGTACCTTAGATATGTATATAGTGTGATTCGCATGTATTTTGAATACATTGATTCTTTTACTCGCATTTCTCATATCTCACTTGTTTCTCTCCTATGTATGTGTATTTTAAAATGCATCAGGTATCAGAAGATACATGTATCTAGTATCGTTCACATATGTATCTGACTTAAATCTAAAAGAGTGGTGAATCTGAGTTGAAATTTAATATAAAATTATTAATTACCGAGACAATATGTAATTGTTTCAATTTATAAAGTAACTTTGTATTTATAATATAAATATTTATGAAATTACATATTTTTTTCAAATTAACCCCCCACTAAGTAAAAAAGAAGAAGGAATGTATACAAACGTGGTCACTAATTTGTTCGTAACTAATAAATTTTTTGTTAAAATAAAATTAAATAATAATTTTTATTATATAACTATATAATTTATCTATCATTAAATCCCCTTTTAAGTAGTGATAAATTAAATCATGTGTCTTAATAAAAGTGTAAAATTGTGGTCTAAATTACTCTCATTTTAGCTAAATCTTAGGGAATCTTAATAGGGTAGCCAGAAACATTTAAAACAAAATACCACTAGTAAATGGCATATTACCAAGTGCTTGCTTTGGAAACAGTTGATTAATCTCGAAGGTGCAAGAAAGTAGTATAATTTTTTTAAAAAAAAATTATTTTATGGTTAGATTTTTAGTTTTTAATTTTAAAAAGGAAAAAAATATGGAATTTCTCGCCCTGCAGAAAAGGTCCAATAAATAGGACAAAAGAGAGTTTGGGAAGAGACAGAGGGAAGAACCTTGTAGCTTGTCCCTACCTTCAACTCTTTTTGATTCTCTCTTCACTCCATTTCTATTTCTAAAAAAAATCTTTATCAAAAAGGTGTGCATTACTGTCATTATTCACATTAATTAACTTAATTATTAATTAATAACAGTATCTACTCTAGGTTTAAGAGAGTAGGTGTTTTTATCCTTATTCGGTCTGTGTTTTAAGCTGTCTCTCCTTGGAATTCGTAATTTAACTAGATATATAAGTATGTTCTTTAACTTGTCTTTCAATCAATTTTTCTTGTCTCATTTTAATTGAATTTGTAAGATAATATAAAGTATTTAAAGACAAAATTTACACTATACGTTTTACTATAGTTCTTTATAAAATCATAAATATGTAGTATAATTTATTTCCTAGAAAATATAAAACTTCAAGACAACTTTGAAAAAAGTTTCAAGCTTATACTTTGAATAATTCAACTGTTTTGAACAATGGAAAAAGCTTCAAAAATTCAATTAGTTTTGGACAGAGGGAGTGATAAGTAGATATTTAAATTCGTGTAAAGTTGAACAAGTATACACACATCTGACGGGGCATGTAAAATCAATTCAAATGTATCTCGAGCAAATTGTCATGTATTATACCATGTAGAATATACGTGTCTGTTAGTGACGGAGAGAGGATTTTTCGTTAACAAGTTCAAAATTTTAAGAAGTAAACATATGGACTAAGCAAAGAAGTTCGACATCTATTATATATACATAAGAAATATTCTTTGTCGAGGGAGGTTCGAATGAACTTCTGAATTTCAACATCGCTCCACCATTGATATCTACTTATTTAACTTAATTTGTATAAATTTAAATGTCTATTCATACAAATAATTCAAAATTGAAGGACATAAATAATTGACGATTTTGAGGATTCTTTATTTTAAATTATAATTTTTGTAATTTAATTATATAGTGAGTGGTCATGTGAGAGAGAGGGGGGGGATACTGCCCTACCCAAGTGGGGTTCACTTTTCACTGCAAAAAATATATTTCATATAATAGAATAGAATCTTCTTGGTTCCTATCACTATCCCTTCCTTCCCCCAAGATTTTACATATATACCCAAAACAAAAACCAATGTGTTTGCATGTTCGTTCCTTATACTATCAATTAAATACGACTATACATTATCTTATAATTAGTGGGCTCCCTCCTTACATTTTCTTTCTTTTCCCCCTATTTTCTTGCATCTTATATTTAGCAACTTGTATCTAAGTTTACATCAAACACCAATCGATTAATCTTAGTAGTTAAAAAATTAAATGAGATTTTATTATGTTTTTCAATTGAAAAGAAATATCTTGAGCAATTAGACAGGGATTTTAGTTTAATAATAAAAATATTTGATCTTGATCATGATCCCTAATTAATTAAGTAATAAATGTGCATATAAAAACACATACAGTATAAAAATCTATCACTTGAAAATATTTAAAATATACAAAAATAAATATATTAAAAAGTCAAAAAAAATCATCAATTACATATATATATATATATATATAAGCATATAACAATAATTTTAACTTTAATGTATAATATTATAATTATTCTAATATAGAAATTTGATGAATCCTTTGTGCTCCTAACTTTATTTCGATTAACCTTTAAAGTGTTTTTTTTTTTTTTTTTGAACTTTTTAATTATTCTAATATAGAAATTTGATGAATCCTTTGTGCTCCTAACTTTATTTCGATTAACCTTTAAAGTGTTTTTTTTTTTTTTTGTGAACTTTTATTTACAATTAAAAGTTTTTTTTTTCAAAAAAAATAAATATGTAATTGATAAAAATGAAATCACAAACAGAATGACTTGTCTGTAACCAATTCATAATTGTCCAATCTAAACATGAAAACATCTAATTCTATCATTCTACAATGATATCACAAACACAATGACTTAATTATTTTTATGTTTCTTACATATCTGAAAAATGCTATTGTTCATTATAGTGTGGTTGATTGACCAACAAACCCCTCTACTTCATAATTTCATGATAGTGAAATAATTCACATAACTAATCATAAACTCATATTACAACTAACTAGTCATCATAACATTCATTTAGCTTCCTATCCACTTGCTAGAAACTTAAAACTAAAATATAAAATAAAAATAAACAAGGAAGTTATCATGAGCAATATTGATTCTTGATCTTATAAGTTGTTGCGAAGGTAGAGTTCCAGTTTTGAATTCAGCCAAAAAATTTATATTTATGTTAAAAAATTTACTTAATATGTATAAATAATTTATTTACGCCTTTTTAAATTTTCGTTTTTGGATCTTTATCTAATTACTCCCTCAATTTTCATTTACTTGATGTTTTTCCTTTCTAATTAAATTTTTTTTTAAATACATTTTTTTTCATATCTAGCACTCCTTCCCTCCATATTTAGAGCCCATTTGGATCGACTTTTGGCTTATGACTTATTTTTACCATTTTGTCTTAAGAATAAGTGCTTATAAGCAATTTTTAACTTTACCCAAACACTTTAAAAATCTTAAAGCCATTTTAGCTTAAAAACACCTAAAATAAATCAATCCAAACAGACACTTAGTAATAACATTTTAACTTCTCTTCCTATTTACCCTTAATAAAATAATTTAATAATATAAAAAAATTTATGATTTATTTCCGATGATAACTTTTAAAACTTTTTAAATATTTAAATATCGTATTCATTCAAACATGTATGTCGTAAACAAATTTCTATATTCTCACAAAATAGAAATAAAATTGCGTACACATTACTTTTTTCAGACCTTATCAAACTATACTAAATATATGTTATTATTATATTCAAACAAACATCCTTAATACATAAATTAAAAAGAAAGAAATATCAATTTGAAGATAATTTTTTTTTTAAAAGTGAAAAAAATAGAAGGAACATTTGAGATGGTACATCTAGATTGATGCAAAGGGGAAGAAAGGGGCATGTGAAATATTCCCACATATAAGCATGTAACATGAACAGAGGAATAGAGTGGTGGGAATAAATATAGGAGGATGTGGAAAATTCCAGAAAGTAAGAATCACGAGAATAGCATAAACAAAACAAGGTTAAAAAAAATTAAAATTATACATCAAAAGTGAAAACAAATAATAATTATTTAAAATAAATAAAAACAAGAAACCTGTCTCCATGTCAGCCGCTGAAACAGTGTACAGTATGCAGTGGCTAGCTATGGAGTGTGAACTGTAAAAATTTGAATTACTACCTCACGAAATAGAATAGTGCAATTTAAGCCATCTTTTGGCTGCCATCAAAGAATGTGGTGTAGCGGATGAGTATGCTTCTTTCTTAATCAAATATCTTGAATTCGAGTCTGAAAATATAAATGAAGCCCTATACAACACGAATCCAAATATATAATCAGGCTGCAATATGACTATCGAACACTGGATGAGAAAAAAAAATCACTTTCTGATTCCAAACACAAATTATGTTGAAATTAATTATTTTGATTTATTCTTTTAATTATTTAACTTATTTTATTAAAAATAATATGCATCACATGTTTTTTTTTAAAAAAATTATTTATAAATTTTTGTTTCAACTTATTAAATTTTAAAAAGGATTTGAGAAACTTCAGATGTCTTTTTTGTTTTTTTAAATCATTTTATTCTAAGATTATTTATTTCGATACTATTATTTTAATTTTATATAAAAAAAGGCTAATCAAAATATTAATTATTAATTCCAATATGATCTATCTCAAAATTAATAATCAGTTGATAAAAATAAATTAAGATTTTATTGAGAAATATCTATGTTTATTGAGCATAAACCACCCCAAAGGTTTGGCAGTCTTCTTTCTCAGAAATTAGAAATAACAAAAGATAATTGGAACTTTATTTATTTTAAAAAAAGCTGGCACTCCTCTTTACTAATAATATTTAAATTATTTTCTATAATATTTGTTGTATTTTAAAGTATTTTTCCTGAAATATATAAACAAATGTACCGATATTCGGAGGTTCTTTATATATGGTCAAAATTAGGTCTACCCCATGTTTTTGACGTGTACTATATACAAACTGTTCACTGCATAATTCAGAAATACAAATATTTCTTTGGATAAAACATATTTATATCAATAATAATAATTAATAAATCAATATCACTAATAAATTTAATTAAAGTTTCATATATATGTGCCCTTATAAAATTTCGTTAAAAGAAGATACATTTTTAAACCGAAAACTAATGTTAAGGCCGATTACAAGTCCAATCGGCAAAAAAAAAAAAAAACATTTTCGGACCAAAAATTGAAATTGAGGGCAATTAGGGTTCAATAGGTGAAAACAAAAAATAAGTCATTTTCAACGTGTTAAAATTTTAAATTTATGAATTTTTGAATATTAAAAAAGATAACGTATTTATACATATTAAGTAAATTGTTTGACACAAATACAAAGTCCCATCAAAGTTATTTTCTCTGGGGTTGTCGTTGATCATGCACTTCAACTAATTTTACATACAGATTGATGAGAATTATGCCTCTATCACAATTTGAACGTGAAACTTCATGATTCTTAATCACTTTGAGCCGTTTAGTAGTTGATTAAACTTCATGATTAATCACAAATTCACACCCAAAGATTTGCATCAAGATAATTTTCTCACTAATGTGCTATAACTTCGGAAGCAAAAGAAAGAGATTAACCGAAATTAAAGGGTTATTATGAGAGATCACCATGAAATTAAGGAATGCTCGAATTGATTAAGGTTTGTCTACAAAATTAATGATGTGTTTCATGAAAAAAAGTAACCCATAAGATACTATATATTATGTTGTCTTCATGATAATAATGTTGTAAAATAAAAAGCAATTCACTTTTGGATAATTCCATTTAGCTTCTTGAGGAAGATTGCTACTATTATGTTTTTTGAGGAAGTTTTGGATAATTTTAGGACATAAGTTAATGTGGAGAACAGCCAAAAAGAAATGAAAAAGAGGTTCAAGTGATGATTGGCATGGTGAAATAGAGAAATTTTACTTTCTTTTAACAATAATAATTAATGAGTATCATAGATAGCCATGATCAAAATAATCAGTTGTGGTATCTTATTGAAATAATTACTCATCATTTTCCTATATGGTTTCACTTTGGGCCATGTTATATATGTCCCTACTCTTTACTATCAACTATATAAAAAATGAATCAACGTTTTTTTTTTCCACAATCGACATTTGATATTTATATTGAACTTCGATTAAAATTCAAATTCACATTAAAAAGTTTTATATTATGAATAAAATGATCTATAATTAAATTAAATTTATATTAAAAGTTTGAAGTTGAAAATTCAAATGATCTAAATCAACAATGTCTTACGCTTTTATTATCGATCCTCGCCCCCTCCACCCCACTCCATCATAAAGCAGTGGTTGAGATAACATTTTCGTCAAGGATGTTCATATTTTTAGAATATAAATAAGTGATTTTTGTATCAAGGATGGTCACTTATATATATATTTAACCTATATTTTTGAAAAAATTAATTTTTTTCGACAAAAAATATTTATCTGATCATCTTTGGGTAAATATATCTTCGCCCCTGCCATAAGGGTATATAATGCATGCATTTTTGTGAACCATGTTCGTATTCTGACAAAGTTAAGGTAGAAGGAAGTGACTCTTGATGCATAGAGAAAAATAATCCATAATTAAATACTACCATAGGACCTAGCTTTTGGTAAAGAAAAATTCTCGAAAAGAAATTTACCTTGGGCTATTACAAGGAAAGAAAAAGCCATAATGATTTTTTTTGCAGCTATTCATGAAAAACTTTTTAGACCAATAATTCAAAATACGCCACCTGAGGCACTTCAAAAAGTGAACCAAAAATATTGTTAGTTTGATCAAATGGCTCAAAGCTCAAAGAAGCCTAGAAACAGTCTAAAAAGTTGGGGG